>JAFEMH010005550.1:0-158960 GCA_022495995.1 Adenophora triphylla var. japonica
CTGTGCCTGCATGTTCAAAAAACATCAAAAAGGTCATTTTTCTCATAAGAAGTCTCAAGACAGAAAAGAGAAAAGAGAAAAGAAAGGAGACTACCTCAAGGGCAAATGAGAAGCAGTCCATGGAAGCAGCTTTGTTCCGACTGTACATGTCCAACGAGAAGTAGAGCTCCGCCAATCCGGCCTCTCCCCAAGAGACTGTCCCTATCCCATCCACATCCTCCAGAGAGTCGAGGAGGCAAGTCATGGCCGCGTCCCGTAATTAGCAAAGATAGTGACTGATAGCATCAACCATATGAATGCTCTAGCCACCGGCAAGGGCGATCACATCATTAGCAAGAAAGTTCTCGCATGCAAGTCTCGAATCGCCACCTCGACGTTCCGCGTCTCCATCCCAGCCCTTGGGAATCGGCTCAAATCCAACCAAAGCACGGAACTCCTCACCTGTAATGTGGTCTCTCCAAGTCACGGGCTCTCCCAGGTGAACCGCAGCCGCACCGCCGTGTAAAATCGGCAGAGTCACGCGTAGCTCTCCCCAACTCAGGTGGAAACTATGAGTAGAGTCCCACCAAAACTCAGAAAGAGCCTGGACCAAGCCCTTGCTCTTAGACGTGATGTGAATTCCCGTGCCAATGGCCTCGACGAATGAATCCAGGCCGGTAGCCCTCACCAAATTCTTGGGGTTCACCCCATTCTTCTCAAAATCCGGCATCCTCTGCCAAAGCCTGACTGCTATCTCAGATGGTCCTCTAGATTTGTTCTCCTGTAGACAAGCATATCAAAGAAGTGTGTCAATCATTCATCATTTCAAAAGCATGCATATATTCACGAAAGTGCACATGTTTTCAAAAGAAAATCATTCACAAAAGTTTTTCTAGCATCATTTACATCAAAAACGTGACTTTCATCATTTGAAACACGTCATTTTAAGCACGTTGCTTTCCTAAGGCACAAAATCATAATTTTCACGATTCTTTGCACATAAGCATTATTTTTCAAATAAAATGGCATGCATGAATCATTTTCATCTTCCAAAATCATGTTTTCTCATTGAAAATCAGAATTTTGACCTAGTTCTAGCACAAGGCAAGAACTCCGTCTCATATTTAGACAATTCTCATTCTTACTTCATTTGCGAGAAAAAAGTGAGTCATTCTCATAATTTTCATCAAATAAATTGCACATGCATATTCTTAGCCTCATAGGTTGTTCATGCATCTCAAAATCATTCAAAAATCCTAGAAAAATCCTAGGAAATTCCTAAGTTCGGGTTAAGCCCTAAATTATTCAAAAAATCAAGCAAAATTATCGGATTTGAGACAAATAAAAAAGCTTACCCCAACCGATCGCGGGTTTGTTGATTTATGCTCTCTTCTCCCCGGGTAAAGCTCCGACGGAGGCGTAAGGAAGTCATACTTCCTCTCCGTCCGAACAAGCTCCTTCCTTCTCCTTCTCGCAGCCGCGGAGATGTTCCTTCTAGCTTGCCTCGGCATTGGGTTCACTTCCGGATCCATTCCAAATCAGTAGAGCCAAAGGGAATTGAAAGAATTTCAAAATTTCTCTCCCTTCTCCTCTCTCTTCCTCGGCAGTTCTTGGGCGGCAATAATGCCCAATGCCCGTTCAAACCTGTTTTAAATAACTGAAAACAAGTCTCTAGCCGTACGGCTCCTTTTTCTACATCTCATGCCTAGGGCGGCTATTCGCTACGAGCGTAAAATTACAATCCCGCCCTGGACCTTCCACTTGGGCATGCAATTTCCGTTATCTTTTAACCAAGATAACATCTTTTCGTAAAATATCCCTTATCTCTTTAGCAATCAAGCTCTATTCCCAGTCACCTCCGTTAATTTCGTTATAACGGGATAACGCTAGGTGACAACCTCCGAATTGTCAAGTTTCTCTCAACTTAAGCTACCTCTATCCCGAATAGTGACGTACGCTCAAGTTTCTATCAACTTAAGCTACCTCTATCCCGAATAGTGACGTACGCTCAAGTTTCTCTCAACTTAAGCTACCTCTATCCCGAATAGTGACGTACGCTTAAGTTTCTCTCAACTTAAGCTACCTCTATCCCGAATAGTGACGTACGCTCAAGTTTCTCTCAACTTAAGCTACCTCTATCCCGAATAGTGACGTACGCTCAAGTTTCTCTCAACTTAAGCTACCTCTATCCCGAATAGTGACGTACGCCAAGTTTCTCTCAACTTAAGCTACCTCTATCCCGAATAGTGACGTACGCTAAGTTTCTCTCAACTTAAGCTACCTCTATCCCGAATAGTGACGTACGCTTAAGTTTCTCTCAACTTAAGCTACCTCTATCCCGAATAGTGACGTACGCTCAAGTTTCTCTCAACTTAAGCTACCTCTATCCCGAATAGTGACGTACGCTTAAGTTTCTCTCAACTTAAGCTACCTCTATCCCGAATAGTGACGTACGCTCAATTTTCTCTCAACTTAAGCTACCTCTATCCCGAATAGTGACGTACGCTCAAGTTTCTCTCAACTTAAGCTACCTCTATCCCGAATAGTGACGTACGCTTAAGTTTCTCTCAACTTAAGCTACCTCTATCCCGAATAGTGACGTACGCTCAAGTTTCTCTCAACTTAAGCTACCTCTATCCCGAATAGTGACGTACGCTCAAGTTTCTCTCAACTTAAGCTACCTCTGTCATGAATAGTGACGTATGCTTTGGCAACCCATATCTCTAATTCGAAAGAGATTGAGACGTATGCTCAAGTCATTGGCAACCCATATCTCTGATTCGAAATAGATTGAGACGTATGCTCAAGTCATTGGCAACCCATACCTCTGATTCGAAAGAGATTGAGACGTATGCTCAAGTCATTGGCAACCCATATCTCTGATTCGAAAGAGATTGAGACGTATGCTCAAGTCATTGGCAACCCATATCTCTGATTCGAAAGAGATTGAGACGTATGCTTAAATCATTCTAGCTTTGGCAACCCATATCTCTGATTCGAAAGAGATTGAGACGTATGCTCAAGTCATTGGCAACCCATATCTCTGATTCGAAAGAGATTGAGACGCATGCTTAAATCATTCTAGCTTTGGCAACCCATATCTCTCGATTCGAAAGAGATTGAGACGTATGCTCAAGTTCACCAAACTCTAGCTACCTCTATCCACTCGACAAAGTGACGTAAGCTCTAGTTTCAATCGGGTGACATCCTCCAAGAATTGTCAATCGTGTGACATTTCCATTAATTGTCAAAATCTCAAGAATCCTAGACATCGTTCCTAACTATCTAGTGATGCTTGAACTACGATCAAGGCTTGATTCCTCCGGATACGTAGGTAGCCTTTTATAAAAGGTCCACCATTCGACCACTTTGGTCACCCCGTTTCTTTGTCACTCCTCGTTGATAAAGCAGCCTCATAGAGGTTCGTATATCCGACCACCTTGGTCACTCCTAGCATATCCCCAAAAGAGGGATCAATTGCTTGACCTCCTAGGTCATTTTCTCTTCTATTTCCCCAAAGAAGAGACCCGCTTTTCTTCTTCCTCCCCAATGATCCTAATTCCGAACTACGGCCCGGCTTGATTCCTCCGGATACGTAGGTAGCCTTCCCGCAGGTTCACCACTCGACCACCTTGGTCACCCAATCCGTCTCGGCATTCGCCGATCGGATCCTTTTCTATCGACAACCCCACTCGCCTTGCAAGTGACGTTGCCGAGGGCTTCGTAAGTACCCAAATCTGGCTCATGCCTTCCTAGGTTAAATTTCCGGCAATTTCGGTAAGTTTCCTAAGAATTCCCTGACCTTCCTAGTGTTAGGAAATGTTACGAACATTCCCCAAATTAAATTAAGGGTCGAAGGGAGCCTTCCTAATTAAGAAACACGTTTTTCTTAATTAGGAAGAGGGCTCTAGAATTTGCCACCTTGCATGGTTCTAGAAATGCCGAGTCACAATGGATAATGTCGCACGGCCGCATTAGCTCGGCGTCCCTAGCCGCACGGCTTCATTAGCCTTATCCAGAATGCCTATAAATAGAGCCCTCCTCTACCCATTTCAACACACACAATCCATAGCAAGTCACCCACAAACACTCCAAATACGTGAAGAATACTGCTGGAAGCTCAAGAAGGTGAAGAAGAAGGCCAAGAAGCTCCCTCCCTCCTCCTTGAAGATCCAAGACCAACCTCTCCTCCTAGCTCCGACCAAAGAAGCAAAGGAAGCAATTGGTAACCTCGCACGCCCTAACCTTGCTTTTAATTGATATACTTGCTCATTGCATTCATATATCTTGCTTGGGACTTGGCATTTATTCATAAAGATCACATCTTTATCACCCCCTTTCCCTTTTGCATGCATTAAGACCTCATTTGTCATAAAAATGTAGTCTTTTTCATAAAGGTGCATCCTTTGCACCTAAAACCCCCATTTTTAAATAAAATGTCATCTTTATGCATCATTTGCACATAAAAATCCAATCTTTTCAATAAAAATGCATCCTTTGCATTCAAAACCCTTTTTCATGCATCATTTGCATAAAAATCCTATCTTTACGCATCACTTGCATAAAGATCATTTCTTTCAATCAAAAAGCATCATTTGCTAAACCAAAAATGTCATCTTTTCATTAAAGAGTCATTTTTCATCATGCATTTCCCCTATCCCCCAACCTTGGAACGGACCGGTGTAAAAGATCCTATCTTTACATCGTTCCTTCCATTAAAGGTTCACGATTTCTTTGGAAAGGGATAACCTTGAACCCTATATCTCCGATTATCGCTTAAGAAAGAGTATGAAGCCTCTATACGAGCTCGACCGTCTTAAAAGCGTAGGATTGATGGGCTAAGGACCCTCCTTTTCTAAAGAACCTCATCTTTGACCAAAAGAGAGTCATTCTCTCGATCACGCAAGTCCCGAGGGTCCCGAGGTTTAAAATGCGATGATCACAAGCCATAAGATGAGGACGGGATCATAATCCCAAATACATAAAATTCCAAGGAATCCCGAGCGACAACCAACAAATGGTTTGTACGTCCGGAAGACAACTTGGGACATTCCCCCCTTTTTCTCAAACACATGCACACAAGAAAGCACGCAAGCAAGCACGATTACTGAAATCTTGGGAGACTTGCTCCGGCAAGGCACTTTGGGTGAACGCCAAACGTTCTTCCCAAGGGGTAACTTAACCTCCGAACCCAAGTAAAAACCTTTTTTTCAAAGTTTTGAGGTAATCAAAATGGCGTGGCGACTCCGTTTTTCAAATTAAACCGGATGTCTTCAAACTCGCGTGAATCCAACAAAAATTTGGGCACCACATTCACAGTATGGGAAAAAGGTAGGGGACTTTGACTAAGAAGAGGGAGGGGAGGAAAATAGGGGATATGGCCCCTCCCCATCCATTAAAAATAAAAATCTTCCCAATTCCAACATTTAAGTCCCTAAATTTCCAAGGAATGAAATTAAACCTTCTACTACTATCCTCTACACAAGTACCACCCAACTACTCATAATATTTTATTTATTTATTTATTTTATTATAACTCCACCATACTACTTAAAATAGTTTATTGATTTTCAATTACTATACTTCCCCAAAATACTTTAATTTATTTCCATTTAATTCTAAGGCTTTAAGATTATCTCATAACCATTTTAAATTACCATAATAAATCAAAGACATAAATTAAGCACATAAAGTCAACAAATAATATAAAAGACATATAATATGATACTAAAATAGGTGCCTAGGGTTAGGGTCGTCACATTCACTTCCCCTTAAAGAAAATTTGTCTCGAATTTTAAAAAGACTTACCTTAAGGATCAATAACAAAGGTTACTCTCCCAAGCATTTTGAATTACTACCTTCAAACAGTTTCCTCAATGTCATGATTCTTCCATACATTTTCACAATCCGAATACCCTAAGATTTCAATTCCCTAAACTATAATTCTAATAACTCTCAATGGTTCTCCCGCATAAGTCCAATCCGTCTAATCATCATTAGTGGGAGAACTCCCTACAAACGAGGGATCATGCAAATGATTTTTCCATACCAAGCTTCACACAGTACTACTTCAATGCTAAACTAAAACTGCTATTATCCACAACTCGCTAAGGTTAATTAAAATTTCCGAGTTTGAGAGGAGATCCATCACACACACACAACCTATTCTTCCAGAATCTGGATAGTCTTCTAATCTCTTCCTTTCGACTAACTAAATCCTCCAACTCTTAGGATCGGTAACAAACCCCAAAAAGGGAGCTTCAAAAGATAAGATTCCATTTAAATAACGCAAAACAATTGCAACCACTCTCGGGTAGGGGGTAAGAAAATTCCGCTTTATCTAAGTTAACTTCCTCGAAACATACGCTATCACTTCCCATTTTGCATAATATCACAACCTAATCTTCCTTTAATACAAACTTAAAATTTCACAAAGTCCTCACATCCACTAGGTAGGGTAAGGATCGGATCTATAGCCAATCTATTCTCCATCTCTATCAATATGATTCATCCTTATTACATCCTACACTATTTATACATCCTTTAGAGTTAACTAAAGCAACGATTTTTCAATTCTCAAGAACTCCTTAAAAATTCCTTCGATAGCACTTGCCAACCCCAACGATCACGGACACAATCCTCACAAGATCCATGGTAACATCCAAGCTTAAGACTATAGCTCGAAATTTGGAATCTTCTCAAGCCAACTCACACTAGCTAAACTTTACATACAAGGACTTCTCACAAGGGATCATTAACCCAACTCTCAAATGATTTTCATGATCTTGCCGAAACATTAATTAAACATAGAAGTCGTCAATCATAATTGCCATAAAGCCAACAAAATAAGGATTAAAATTCTGCTTACCATACCCAGACCCAACACATGAGATACTCCGATGGAAGCACATTTACCATCTACTCACAACTAGCACATAAAAATTTTGAAAAGACTTCTTATGCAAGTCTAACACATACCAAATACCCTTCACACTTTTAACCAAAACTTTCTGCCTTTAATGCTTATATAACAAGAATACCATGTAAAGGTTTATCTATATCAAATACCAATATAATCAAATTAGGTATAGAAAAGGAGACTCACTTCTTAAGATACCAATGCACAACAACTACTTAACCCTTCAGGTCAAGTATATCTCAAAATCATAAATTGATAATCATACCAAATCAACTGGCAATACATGCTCAGCCATAACCACATCACCATTGTGGTAAATCAAAGAAGATTCGAGGTACTCTCTCATAAGAGCAGAAACCTCCATCACATAAAACAATCTCAAGTAATGTATGCCACATAGAAGCAAAAATGCTATGCCAAACATAAATGATATGAAACAGGATCTATAAAATATGACCCCTAACTTTTTAAATAGGTAATATACCTCTAGTGACTTCTGAGGGATCTACTTCTCCTAGATCCGAAACACATACTCGACCTTAGACCTTCACTTTACAATACCATTTTACCCTAGATAATATTGTTATTACTAAATCTTTCTTCAAATCCTTTCATGATCATTCTAACTTAACTAAAATGGATACAGAATTCCCAATAACTTTGAATATTAATCTTATCATATTCTTTTCAAAACCACTCTTTCCTGTTTATTTCCAAAGCCCTATTAATTGACTAACCATTACAACCACCGTGTATATCACTATGACCACAATTCAACAACAACTATACCACTTAGTCAACTTTAATGATAAGGTTCTCAAATGATACCACATACTTTATCCAAGCCATATAACCCTATTACTCTATCTTTCCTCATTAAACCATATCTTATTATCACTATTCGCCATATTCATTCACCCACTACCCAAGTTATTTTCATTATTCTTACACATCACAAGCCACACAATAATACTCTCTCCACCATATATCAATCTTTATAATACCCTTTTCAGTTACCAACTCATATTTTATCAAACCATCGCTCTACTCATTTCTAAACCCCTTTTCATTATTTCAAAAGCCAAGCAAATTGTCAAACTTATCAATAATCATTTATAAGGTAATAATAGCATTGTACAACATATAAAACAACAACTTTTCAACTTAGCCAACTTCATTAAAAGGAACCCTAAACAATACCACATACTTAAATCATTTTTCTTAACATCAATACTATACCAAAACTTCACTACACCACATCTCAACTAATTTAACAATTTTCAACCCAAGTAAAATGTACCAATCCACCTGCAACATTTCCCATTTTCAACCCAAGACCATTTTAATTCATTACTAAAGTACCATGGCTGTAAGGCTACAATTTAAACATCCTGCATTTTCTAGAACCTTTCGCTGGTCATCATTGTTTCCAGCCATTAAAACAAACTCCTGCACTAAACACTCGGCGTCAATTATCACACACTCCTCCTTAGTTTAGACATCTATCCTTGACCTCTAAACTAAGCTCTGATACCAACTGTGAGCACCCCAACCCGGGACCTAACGCGTGTCCCGAGCTTGAGAAGCTCAAACTAAGAAAACCCATCTTAGATTTTTAAAACTTTTATTTCACTTTAATAGAAAATCAATTCTAAAACTTCCAAAATAAAGTCAACTAATGATATCTCCACTCGGAGGAATTTAAACAAATACTTCAATAACCATACTTAATCAATTACATTGAAAACCCTAATTAACATTGTTTAACAAAAGAGTTTTCCATACAACTTATAAAAGAGTAATACTTAAATAGGACTCCCGACAACCCACTCATATACCTATCCTGACAAGTCCCAAAAGCAAGAGTCCAAACTCTTTCCCCGGTCTCACTGGATCAGGTCACCTGTCTCAGCACAATCTAAAATAGTAAAAGGGAAGGGGTGAGAATAAATCTCAATAAGCTATTATAAATGCAGCAAGATGCCAAACAAGATGCAACACATATCATGGTAGCACGTAACACATTATGAAAGCGGTAAACACCATACGTTACCTCATTTTACCTTTTCCGTCTGAACAATAAGTCGTACAATATGGGAGTAAAACTCCGCTCTTTGTTGAATTTCCCCCATGCACCTTCACCGCTTATAGGACTCATATCCCAGAGATCCATATAAGAAAATAGGATACTTATATGACCCTTATTCAGAGTATCATATAATATCAGCGCTACTGTAAAGCTTTTGGCTTAATACAGAAGCATTCCACCTAATCACCAAATCGCAGCGGACTGTAAGGCTTTTGGCTCAATACAGCTGCTAGCACATCCCACTCTGTGGCCACAGAGGGGCCGGTCACAGGTATAATGAACCTTCAATCACTTATAGAACAAATCAATAATTGATTGAATTCCATTACACCCCCGAATCACATATACACGTTCAAGCACATAATAGATACTTGAAATAAATCCACAAAAGGGATAAGAATATAGCAACATGGTAATGTATACTCATGTTAAATCAATACTATAGTGCAACATTCATTTAATACACTATGCATAATCCATCAATGAATATGAATTCAAGTAAGGTATCCATATAGCCAAATAATCCACACTTGGGATGCATCATAACAATGTACCAATTAATCCCCACTCGGAATACAATAATATCAACATGCTAGATAATCCACAATTGGGATACAACATAACAATATGCCAAATAATCCATACTGGGAATACAGTACAACGATGTAATACATATACGTTCTCAACTAACGTAATAGTGTAACTTATAGTTTCTACACTATTCAAATTAATCACCAAGGGTATGGGAGCAAGTAAGGCCACTATGTATCATAACCCATTCCTACATAATCATTAAACAACCTCGGATAACTTTAATAAAAGTTCAAGATCTACTTCCCAAGTTTGAACCACTTTAGTCAAGTTACGAATCAAGCTTATCCACCATTTTCGAACAATATTTAAACTACTCCCACAATTCCATTTTTTGACCAAATAAGACATCATGGTCTAGCCAAAGTATTCTACTTTAACCCTAGGTTAAAAAGGATTAATTCATATCCGAAGTAGATTAGGTTTCACTACTTTGAAAGGGTTAGGAACCATACTTAGTGGTTGTGGGAAAAATTCAGCAAGAAGTGAAACTGGAGAAATTCTGGTGACATAGACGACCGCCCAAGTCACCATGGACGACCGCCCAAGTAGGGTTAAAAAGGGATGAAGGGCCTGAGCAGTTGGGCGACCGCGCAAGATCCTATGGGCGACCGCCCAAGAGGGAAAGAAATGAAGGCTAAGGTCTGGACACATGGGCGACCGCCCAAGATCCCCATGGGCGACCACCCAAGATGATTTTCAGCCATACTCCGGTCACTAACCCCTTTTCACATATTTTCTTTTCCTTTTATTAATCCTTCTTATTTTGGGTGAACCTAGGAAGATCTTTCTAACTTCACCAATCCCATACTAAATAATTCCTAACCCCATACTAAATCCTTAGTGGTTTTACTCATTCACTACCCATTTCAATTTAACCTTTCTATCTCCATTCAAACCTTACTCTTTATTCTTTATCAACCTCCATGAACATAAATCTTATTTTTAGATTATTAAACAATTTCTCCACTCCAAGAAAGTATTCCAATACATTCCAACATTAATCCAAAATCCTTTAGTATCAAAGCCTTATTTCATTTTAACATATAACCATTTCTTATAAACCATTTTCTTCACTTTCTAATTCTAGTAAATTGGCTAAAACTCAAATTCAATACTTACTCTTAATTCATTAACATTCATAATTACTCTATACCATTTCTCCTTCAATCTTAGATCACCATTTTACAAATAAAATCATTTCATCCTTGATTAAACCATTTTAACCCAAATAACATTATTCAAAAATATCCAAAATCCTTTTCTTTCAACAACATATTAAATAACACATAAAGTGAACAATTATTAGAAAGAAGTCATAATAACTTACTTAGTAAATATGAGATGGATTAAGGATCTTCTTAGCTTGATGTGCTCCCCTCGATGCCACGAACAAGAATGTACAAACGAATCTTCAAATGGAAGAGAATTGGATTTACCATGACTTTTAGAAGGAAAGTATTTGGAAAGGAGTTTCCATGGGGATTTTTGGAGGAAGGGAGAGAAAGATGATGATGAGGGAAATGGGGAGGTTAGGAAGGAGGTGATGAAAGAAGTATGGGGAGGAGTATGGGAAAAAGGTAGGGGACTTTGACTAAGAAGAGGGAGGGGAGGAAAATAGGGGATATGGCCCCTCCCCATCCATTAAAAATAAAAATATTCCCAATTCCAACATTTAAGCCCCTAAATTTACAAGGAATGAAATTAAACCTTCTACTACTATCCTCTACACAAGTACCACCCAACTACTCATAATATTTTATTTATTTATTTATTTTATTATAACTCCACCATACTACTTAAAATAGTTTATTGATTTTCAATTACTATACTTCCCCAAAATACTTTAATTTATTTTCATTTAATTCTAAGGCTTTAAGATTATCTCATAACCATTTTAAATTACCATAATAAATCAAAGACATAAATTAAGCACATAAAGTCAACAAATAATATAAAAGGCATATAATATGATACTAAAATAGGTGCCAAGGGTTAGGGTCGTCACATTCACTTCTCCTTAAAGAAAATTCGTCCCGAATTTTAAAAAGACTTACCTTAAGGATCAATAACAAAGGTTACTCTCCCAAGCATTTTGAATTACTACCTTCAAACAGTTTCCTCAATGTCATGATTCTTCCATACATTTTCACAACCCGAATACCCTAAGATTTCAATTTCCTAAACTATAATTTTAATAACTCTCAATGGTTCTCCCGCATAAGTCCAATCCGTCTAATCATCATTAGTGGGAGAACTCCCTACTAACGAGGGATCATGCAAATGATTTTTCCATACCAAGCTTCACACAGTACTACTTCAATGCTAAACTAAAACTGCTATTATCCACAACTCGCTAAGGTTAATTAAAATTCCCGAGTTTGAGAGGAGATCCATCACACACACACAACCTATTCTTCCAGAATCTGGATAGTCTTCTAATCTCTTCCTTTCGACTAACTAAATCCTCCAACTCTTAGGATCGGTAACAAACCCCAATAAGGGAGCTTCAAAAGATAAGATTCCATTTAAATAACGCAAAACAATTGCAACCACTCTCGGGTAGGGGGTAAGAAAATTCCGCTTTATCTAAGTTAACTTCCTCGAAACATACGCTATCACTTTCCATTTTGCATAATATCACAACCTAATCTTACTTTAATACACACTTAAAATTTTACAAAGTCCTCACATCCACTAGGTAGGGTAAGGATCGGATCTATAGCCAATATATTCTCCATCTCTATCAATATGATTCATCCTTATTACATCCTACACTATTTATACATCCTTTAGAGTTAACTAAAGCAACGATTTTTCAATTCTCAAGAACTCCTTAAAAATTCCTTCGATAGCACTTTCCAACCCCAACGATCACGGACACAATCCTCACAAGATCCATGGTAACATCCAAGCTTAAGACTATAGCTCGAAATTTGGAATCTTCTCAAGCCAACTCACACTAGCTAAACTTTACATACAAGGACTTCTCACAAGGGATCATTAACCCAACTCTCAAATGATTTTCATGATCTTGCCGAAACTTTAATTAAACATAGAAGTCGTCAATCATAATTGCCATAAAGCCAACAAAATAAGGATTAAAATTCTGCTTACCATACCCAGACCCAACACATGAGATACTCCGATGGAAGCACATTTACCATCTACTCACAACTAGCACATAAAAATTTTGAAAAGACTTCTTATGCAAGTCTAACACATACCAAATACCCTTCACACTCTTAATCAAAACTTTCTGCCTTTAATGCTTATATAACAAGAATACCATGTAAATGTTTATCTATATCAAATACCAATATAATCAAATTAGGTATAGAAAAGGAGACTCACTTCTTATGATACCAATGCACAACAACTACTTAACCCTTCAGGTCAAGTATATCTCAAAATCATAAATTGATAATCATATCAAATCAACTGGCAATACATGCTCAGCCATAACCACATCACCATCGTGGTAAATCAAAGAAGATTCGAGGTACTCTCTCATAAGAGCAGAAACCTCCATCACATAAAACAATCTCAAGTAATGTATGCCACATAGAAGCAAAAATGCTATGCCAAACATAAATGATATGAAACAGGATCTATAAAATATGACCCCTAACTTTTTAAACAGGTAATATACCTCTAGTGACTTCTGAGGGATCTACTTCTCCTAGATCCGAAACACATACTCGACCTTAGACCATCACTTTACAATACCATTTTACCCTAGATAATATTGTTATTACTAAATCTTTCTTCAAATCCTTTCATTATCATTCTAACTTAACTAAAATGGATACAGAATTCCCAATAACTTTGAATATTAATCTTACCATATTCTTTTCAAAACCACTCTTTCCTGTTTATTTCCAAAGCCCTATTAATTGACTAACCATTACAACCACCGTGTATATCACTATGACCACAATTCAACAACAACTATACCACTTAGTCAACTTTAATGATAAGGTTCTCAAATGATACCACATACTTTATCCAAGCCATATAACCCTATTACTCTATCTTTCCTCATTAAACCATATCTTATTATCACTATTCGCCATATTCATTCACCCACTACCCAAGTTATTTTCATTATTCTTACACATCACAAGCCACACAATAATACTCTCTCCACCATATATCAACCTTTATAATACCCTTTTCAGTTACCAACCCATATTTTATCAAACCATCGCTCTACTCGTTTCTAAACCCCTTTTCATTATTTCAAAAGCCAAGCAAATTGTCAAACTTATCAATAATCATTTATACGGTAATAATAGCATTGTACAACATATATAACAATAACTTTTCAACTTAGCCAACTTCATTAAAAGGAACCCTAAACAATACCACATACTTAAATCATTTTTCTTAACATCAATACTATACCAAAACTTCACTACACCACATCTCAACTAATTTAATAATTTTCAACCCAAGTAAAATGTACCAACCCACCTGCAACATTTCCCATTTTCAACCCAAGACCATTTTAATTCATTACTAAAGTACCATGGCTGTAAGGCTACAATTTAAACATCCTGCATTTTCTAGAACCTTTCGCTGGTCATCATTGTTTCCAGCCATTAAAACAAACTCCTGCACTAAACACTCGACGTCAATTATCACACACTCCTCCTTAGTTTAGACATCTACCCTTGACCTCTAAACTAAGCTCTGATACCAACTGTGAGCACCCCAACCCGGGACCTAACGCGTGTCCCGAGCTTGAGAAGCTCAAACTAAGAAAACCCATCTTAGATTTATAAAACTTTTATTTCACTTTAAAAGAAAATCAATTCTAAAAATTCCAAAATAAAGTCAACTAATGATATCTCCACTCGGAGGAATTTAAACAAATACTTCAATAACCATACTTAATCAATTACATTGAAAACCCTAATTAACCTTGTTTAACAAAAGAGTTTTCCATACAACTTATAAAAGAGTAATACTTAAATAGGACTTCCGACAACCCACTCATATACCTATCCTGACAAGTCCCAAAAGCAAGAGTCCAAACTCTTTCCCCGGCCTCACTGGATCAGGTCACCTGTCTCAGCACAATCTAAAACAGTATAAGGGAAGGGGTGAGAATAAATCTCAATAAGCTATTATGAATGCAGCAAGATGCCAAACAAGATGCAACACATATCATGGTAGCACGTAACACATTATGAAAGCGGTAAACACCTTACGTTACCTCATTTTACCTTTTCCGTCTGAACAATAAGTCGTACAATATGGGAGTAAAACTCCGCTCTTTGGTGAATTTCCCCCATGCACCTTCACCGCTTATAGGACTCATATCCCAGAGATCCATATAAGAAAATAGGATACTTATATGACCCTTATTCAGAGTATCATATAATATCAGCGCTACCTGTAAAGCTTTTGGCTTAATACAGAAGCATTCCACCTAATCACCAAATCGCAGCGGACTGTAAGGCTTTTGGCTCAATACAACTGCTAGCACATCCCACTCTGTGGCCACAGAGGGGCCGGTCACAGGTATAATGAACCTTCAATCACTTATAGAACAAATCAATAATTGATTGAATTCCATTACACCCCCGAATCACATATACACGTTCAAGCACATAATAGATACTTGAAATAAATCCACAAAAGGGATAAGAATATAACAACTTGGTAATGTATACTCATGTTAAATCAATACTATAGTGCAACATTCATTTAATACACTATGCATAATCCATCAATGAATATGAATTCAAGTAAGGTATCCATATAGCCAAATAATCCACACTTGGGATGCATCATAACAATGTACCAATTAATCCCCACTCGGAATACAATAATATCAACATGCTAGATAATCCACAATTGGGATACAACATAACAATATGCCAAATAATCCACACTGGGAATACAGTACAACGATGTAATACATATACGTTCTCAACTAACGTAGTAGTGTAACTTATAGTTTCTACACTATTCAAATTAATCACCAAGGATATGGGAGCAAGTAAGGCCACTATGTATCATAAACCATTCCTACATAATCATTAAACAATCTCGGATAACTTTAATAAAAGTTCAAGATCTACTTCCCAAGTTTGAACCACTTTAGTGAAGTTACGAATCAAGCTTATCCACCATTTCCGAACAATATTTAAACTGCTCCCACAATTCCATTTTTTGACCAAATAAGACATCATGGCCTAGCTAAAGTATTCTACTTTAACCCTAGGTTAAAAAGGATTAATTCATATCCGAAGTAGATTAGGTTTCACTACTTTGAAAGGGTTAGGAACCATACTTAGTGGTTGTGGGAAATATTCAGCAAGAAGGGAAACTGAGAAAATTCTGGTGACATGGGCGACCGCCCAAGTCACCATGGGCGACCGCCCAAGTAGCGTTAAAAAGGGATGAAGGGCCTGAGCAGTTGGGCGACCGCGCAAGAGCCTATGGGCGACCGTCCAAGAGGAAAAGAAATGAAGGCTAAGGTCTGGACACATGGGCGACCGCCCAAGATCCCCATGGGCGATCGCCCAAGATGATTTTCAGCCATACTCCGGTCACTAACCCCTTTTCACATATTTTCTTTTCCTTTTATTAATCCTTCTTATTTTGGGTGAACCTAGGAAGATCTTTCTAACTTCACCAATCCCATACTAAATCATTCCTAATCCCATACTAAATCCTTAGTGGTTTTACTCATTCACTACCCATTTCAATTTAACCTTTCTATCTCCATTCAAATCTTACTCTTTCTTCTTTATCAACCTCCATGAACATAAATCTTATTTTTAGATTATTAAACAATTTCTCCACTCCAAGAAAGTATTCCAATACATTCCAACATTAATCCAAAATCCTTTAGTATCAAAGCCTTATTTCATTTTAACATATAACCATTTCTTATAAACCATTTTCTTCACTTTCTAATTCTAGTTAATTGGCTAAAACCCAAATTCAATACTTACTCTTAATTCATTAACATTCATAATTACTCTATACCATTTCTCCTTCAATCTTAGATCACCATTTTACAAATAAAATCATTTCATCCTTGATTAAACCATTTAAACCCAAATAACATTATTCAAAAATACCAAAAATCCTTTTCTTTCAACAACATATTAAATAACACATAAAGTGAACAATTATTAGAAGAAAGTCATAATAACTTACTTAGTAAATATAAGATGGATTAAGGATCTTCTTAGCTTGATGTGCTCCCCTCGATGCCACGAACAAGAATGTACAAACGAATCTTCAAATGGAAGAGAATTGGATTTACCATGACTTTTAGAAGGAAAGTATTTGGAAAGGAGTTTGCATGGGGTATTTTGGAGGAAGGGAGAGGAAGATGATGATGAGGGAAATGGGGAGGTTAGGAAGGAGGTGATGGAAGAGTATGGGGAGGAGTATGGGAAAAAGGTAGGGGACTTTGACTAAGAAGAGGGAGGGGAGGAAAATAGGGGATATGGCCCCTCCCCATCCATTAAAAATAAAAATCTTCCCAATTCCAATATTTAAGCCCCTAAATTTCCAAGGAATGAAATTAAACCTTCTACTACTATCCTCTACACAAGTACCACCCAACTACTCATAATATTTTATTTATTTATTTATTTTATTATAACTCCACCATACTACTTAAAATAGTTTATTGATTTTCAATTACTATACTTCCCCAAAATACTTTAATTTATTTCCATTTAATTCTAAGGCTTTAAGATTATCTCATAACCATTTTAAATTACCATAATAAATCAAAGACATAAATTAAGCACATAAAGTCAACAAATAATATAAAAGGCATATAATATGATACTAAAATAGGTGCCTAGGGTTAGGATCGTCACAGCTTACCCTCCCCTTAAGTAAAAATAAGATTTTCTTATAGACTTTATTGTTGATAATAAAAATGTACTAGAGAATACCAATAATGAATTTAAAGAATGCTTTAAGTTGTTGAATGATAGGTTTGATAATTTAGCCGCTGTGAATGTGGGGGCCCAAGATCGCGGGATGTGAACCGCTTTCTCATGTGGAAAGGGGGTCACCGCTTCACCTCAGTTTGAAGACATCCGGTTTAATTGAAAAACGGAGTCGTCACGCCATTTTGATTTCCTCAAAACTTTGAAAAAAAGGAATAGGGTTCGGAGGTTAAGTTACTCCTTGGGAAGAACGTTTGGCGTACACCCAAGAAGCCTTGCCAATGGCAAGTCTCCCTAGATCTGATTTTTGTGCTTGTTTTGTGCCCTCGTGTGTGTGTGTGATTTGAAAAGGGGATGGGATGTGCCAAGTTATCTTCCGGACGTATAAACCATTTGAGTTGGTTATCGCTCGGGATTCCTTGGATTTGATATATTCGGAATTTTGATCTCGTGCTCATCTTGGACTTATGATCATCATTAAGTGACCTTTTTCACCCTCCCATTGGGATAATCAACCATATTAGGCTTGAAAGACTTGGTGTGTTTTAAACCAACGTTCTTCGGGACAAGGTCTTTATGTGATCGAGATAGGGACACCTTTTTTATAGTCCAAAAGTGAGACTCTTTAGAAAAGAAGAACCTTTGCCCATCAATCCTACATCTTGAGACGATTTGAGCTTAGTAGGGACATTTATGCTCGTCTCAAGTGATGATCGGAGATGTAGGGGCCAAGGTTCGTCCGCTTCTAAAGGGACTTCGACTATGGCATCTTTAGTGGAGGAAATGATGTAAAGATGAGACCTTTACACCAATCCGCCCCGCGGGATGCTTCAAGTACCAAAGGGACTAAAGGGGAGGGGTATAAAGATTGGATCTTTATACTCATCCTATGTATTTCGTGCCTTAACAAGGTCACTAGACAATCCTCGGAGAGTGATCCAACCAAAAGGGACATGGGGGAATGACATTGAAAGGTAAAGATTGCATTTTATGTAAAAATAAAGGGACATCACATCATCATCATGTGGATCTTCCCTAGAACAAGCCACGTGTGGGCCCTCGTTCATCCTTGGAAGAGGATCCCCGATGAATCCTCTGCGTGGGGGAAATGATATTTAAAATAGTGATTGAGATCAGATTACAACTGGAAAAGATTAAAATCATATTACAACTGAAAGGGGAAAGTTTTTGCTTACTGGCTTATGTTGTCGCGTGACACAGGACTTGCATGCATGGCAAGTTGTGTCGCATGACACCTTTAGCCATTTGCAGAGACTTCTTACAGACAACATTTACAGGCACATCAAAGCAACAACATAGCCAAGTTACATCACAAATGGATCTAAGAGAGAATAAATATCAATAATGAACACGTCGAGAGGGTGTGGATATGAGGGATCCACACTCATCTCTAGTGTTTATGAAAAACTATATTAAGATAACTAGATTACATGCAATACCATGGAAAAAACTACTGATCTAAATGATTTAAGGCTGGAATAGATATGCCATGATTAGATCTCAGCCACTATATCATATTTAAGGCTATTTGGTTGATTAAACCATATGTGTTGACATGAGTAAGAACGAAGGAGAGGGAGAAGGGAAGAGAGCGTTACCCTTGAAGATCCACGACTCCTATATCAAGTTATATATAGGAGCCTTCAAACATCAGCCTCTAGAGCTGATATCAAACCCAGGTTGACCTAGATATGATTGGTTCTATATGTATGTGGTATAGGACCAAGAGAGGAAGAAAATCATATAAAGATGGATTTTTTGTGTGTATATGAGAGTGGGTTATTAGGGGATTGGGGCTGGTTTTTGTATATTGGACGTAATTTGAGCAGAGTAACGTTAAGGAGTGGAAAAGGGATCCCAAAATGAGAGGTGCAGGCCTCTATTTATAGGTTGTATGGGAGTGGCTTGATATGTCGCACGACATTACGAGCCATAACCGTTTTCCTTCTAGAAACATGCAAGGTGGCGAACTGGAATTTGCCAAGGAACGGTATGTCGCACGACAGGACAAGCCCCAACCATTTTCCTTCTAGAAACCTACAAGGTGGCAGATTCTGGAATGTCCTTTCCAGCAAGGTCCTGCCTGGAATTTTAATTCCTAGCAGGTCCTTCCTTCCTTGGAAAGCTTCGAAAAGTTCCCGAATTGCCCCTGAACTTTATGAAAGTTCAGGGAATCGCTGGGAAACTTAACCGGAAGGCATGAGCCAGATTTGGGTACTTACAGAAGCCCCTCGGCAACGGCACTTGCAGGGCAAGTGTGGTTGTCGATAAAAAGGATCCAATCTGGCGAACTGCCGAGACGGATGGGGTGACCGAGGCGGTCGAGTGGCTGAACCTTTGGAAGGCTACCTACGTATCCCGGAGGAATCAAGCCATGATCGTAGTTTGGACAAGTGAGAACTCATGGTGCCTCAAATCGAAGAAAGACCGAAATGGTCAAATGGCTGGACCTTTGAAGAAAGGATTCCTACGTATCCCTAGGAGGGAATCAAGTCGGATCGTAGTTCGAACTAGTGACTATCGAGGGGAAGTCGCCCAGTGATTGTGACAAGAGGGACGGACCCAAGGGTTTTTTGGTGAAGAATGGGAAGGAACCGATGGTTTTTTTGTAAAAAAAGTGGGAAGGACCCGATGATTTTTCGTAGAGAAGCGGGAAGGACCCGACGATTTTTTAAAGAAACGGGAAGGACCCGATGATGATTTTTTTAAAGAAACGGGAAGGACCCGATGATGATTTTTTTAAAGAAACGGAAAGGACCCGATGATGATTTTTTAAAAAAACGGGAAGGACCCGATGAGTTTTGTAAAGAAGCGGAAAGGACCCAATGTTTTTTTTTTAAAGAAATGGGAAGGACCCGAGGTTTTTTTTGTAAAGAAGCGGGAAGGACCCGATAATTTTTGTATAAAAGCGAAAAGGACCCGATGATTTTTTTTGTAAAGAAACGGGAAGGACCCGGTGATGATTTTTTTAAAGAAACGGAAAGGACCCGATGATTTTTGTACAGAAGCGGGCTGGACCCGATGATTTTTTAATTATTTGAGGGATAGAATTGAAAATGTCAGGGGCAAAAATAATAAAACGGGCCACATGGGTAAATTTGTAAAATAGGCCACGGAGGCACTGGAAGAAAAATTTGATTGATTTAAGAAATATAATTGGAAATGCCAGGGGCACAAAGGGTAAAATAGGCCTACGGGGGCAAAAATTGTAAAATTGGGCCTACAGGGGCAAAATTGTAAAAACAAGCCACATGGGCTAAGTATGTCGCACGACTTTGTGCGCCCTGTGAACAGACCCTTTTAAATTCAAACAGTCGTCATTTTTGACTCTCAAGTTTGGGAGGGAGACGAACAGAGAGAAGGGAAAGAGAGGAGATAAGCGAGAAATTGATAGAGGAATCAAGAGAAACCAAGTAATTCGAGTCCGACTCAGTTGGAAAAATGCCTCCTAGAATGCGTCCCACCAAGAAGGCTCCACAACACGCCGATTTGGCTGCTCGACGGAAGGGGGTTCAGAGGAATCAAAGGTCGTTCATTCCGCAAGCTCAAAGGGGGGGACTTCTATTCACAGCTTGATGAACACACCTCCGCTGCTGAGAAAAAATCCTTAGTATGCATTCATCCGTAACCCTTGCTAGGTTTTTTTTTTAAAAAAAATTATTTGGATGAAACTGATTGGAATTTGATTTTTCAGACTAAAAATGAATTAACAAAAACCTGAACTTGCATGTGAATAATAAACTAATTGCATGGATTGAACTAGGACATATGATGATAAATGCATATTCTACATTATATGATTTAACCTACTTTTATTTGAAAAAAGGTGAGACAGACTCGAAGGAAAATAACAATTTTTTGATGTAAATTGGACAAATACAGAAGAAACATAATGAAATATGATGGACATTGGAATAGACTAAAAATGATTTTTATTTTGCTATCATGACAAGCTTTTAAGAACAGAACGAGATATTCATACCGTTGCTATGTTTACCTGCAGGGATTGCATACCAGAGGCTCTCCGGAGGTGATCGGAAGACTATGGGATAGTTTACCGGGTAGCCAGGAGCAGGTACATTCGCCCAAGGGCATGGTCTACATTGCTGGGTTGGGGCGATTCTTCGAGATGGCGAAGGCCATTGGAGACATACAGAGGAGTGTAGAGATGGTGAAGGCATTCAGGGAGTTTTGGTGGGAAACTACTCACTCGTTCCATTTCTCCTGGGGTGAGGCGACAGTTACACCATATGACTTCGCAGCCATTACAGGATTGCCATTTACGGCTGAGCCCCTTTATGTTATTGAGCCCATACTCGCTGTTGAGCCCCAGCCTATTGCTGATGCAGACTTCATGGGCTTACTCGGTTTCGTTCCCCAAGACAAGAAGGGGAATGGATACGAGTTAGGCGAGCTTCATGGTCGGATTGGGGAGCAGAGTAGAGACTATCCTGTTATTTTTGATGATTCTGCTGAGAGCCGGCTGAGAGCCGAGAGATTGGCGAGAGCTTTTGTATGGGTGGGTTTTTCTGATATGTTGTTCATCAACAGCGCGTCTACTGCCCTGATTTCACTGTTGGAGCTTCTGAGAGCTTGGGATGCTGTGGGGAACCTGTCCTGGGGCGAGGCAGGTTTAGCCGAGATGTATTTGGCTCTAGATGACATCAGCAGGGGGAAGGCGATGCACTTCAACTGCTGTCACATGGCCTTTGAGGTATTCTCTCATCTTGACTTCTTTTTTTTTTTTTTGCACATTTCACTCTGTCATTCCCTATCATCATTTCCCCCGTTTTGACTTCTTCTTCTTCCTTTCAGGCTTGGGCTTACGAGGTCTTTGGCTGTTATGCATGGCAGATCCGGGATGAGTTTCCTGCTACCACTTTTCCCGCTCTCAGACGATGGGCGAAGGATGCCAGGAGACAGACCAGGGCGGAGGGAGTGAGGAGCAGGATTACGGCCTCGTATCAGGACACACTGCTATGCTTGAGAGGGACTCCTCAGCGACTGAGCTTATTCCCCTGGACTGGCCGATATGATGACCAGGGTTTAGATTATGCTGCGCACTTGACAGAGTGTCGCAAGCTGCTAGTGGGTTTGTCTGGGGATGCTCTATATTTGGGGGAGAGAGTCTATAGACAGCATGGACCGGATAGGATTGCTCAGGTTCCTGTTGATCCTCCAGAGGACATGTGGTTCCCTCGGAAGTTGGAGGATTTGGCCACTTTGATCCAGGGTGACGGCGCTTACAATCATGTTGAGGAGGGAGGTGACTACACTGCGTATGTTGCAGAGAGGCTACGGTCACCGCAGGTGATAGCAGGGCGTGGTGCTCAGAGCGCAGGACCGTCATCCGGATATGTAGCGAGACCCCCTTTGCCTCCTCCATACTTTGACTATCAGGGCGATGATCACGCGAGGCGAGCTCCCATTGACATGAGCCGGATTCATCCTCATCTCCAGCTTCCTGAGGGCTCTAGAACTGTGAGTGTCACCTTTCCTTCTTTATTATCTGCACCTATTAGCATCCTTTTTCATTATCACGACCTGTCTCCTAATCTCTTTTGTTGTCTGATTGTAACAGGTCTCAGCTCAGTCCTACAGACACCTTGCTCGAGCTTACACGGGAGCTTTAGACATGATTGAGCAGCTACAGAGGAGCACCCAGTTCTGGAAGGAGCAATACATGTCCCAAACTCCAGATGATAACTCCCAGCTGATGAGGAAGAAGACTCGAGTTGATGTGGAGATGAGCAGATCGAGGAAAATTCGGAGCAAGAACGCTTCCTATACTCTCCCTACTGACCCGCACGAGCTTGATACCACCATTATTCCCGAGGCCGGTGAGTTCTATCGCGTGGACCCCGTCCCTTATCAGGCTCCGACTGATGATCCTGACCTTGTACTCACAGAGGAGGATGATGGAGGAGATACTGAGGAGGAGGATGATTCGGAGTAGTCCTTCGATCAGATTATGACTTTTGATTATTGTACTCTTTGAGAAAACACACCCTAGACTATTCTATCTTGCTATGCACCTTTTTTGTACAAGATCAGACTTGGTTATTTGTTAGTTTGTATATACATTGTTAGCTCTTTTTATCGCACGAGTCTATCTTAAGAATGGAAAATGGAATGACGATGGTACGGTTGATGGTTTGATTGAATGGATTGAATGGATTCATGGTTTGTATACGTACTGGGTGAGTGTGTATATGGGATGAATGAACCCTCTTCTATGCATTTGAGAAGTGGATGGATGAAGGCTGCATCAATTGACAAGTCGGGGAGTGCCCTGGGGAATGCAGAATGCTGCAGTTTACTGATGTCTGATGTTGGCTTAAGGTGTCGCGTGACCCAGGACGCCATGTGGCTAGTTTTGTCGCGTGACAGAGGTAGCCTGAACTGTTCTTACAGAACCTTTGGAATTGGACTGGAATTGCCGACACGGATTGGAATTGGGTGACCAAGGAGGTCGAGTGACTGATCCTACTGGGGATATGCCAAATGAAAGGAGTGACCAATGTGGTCAGATAGCTAGACCTTTATGAAAGGCCATATCACCACTGAGGGGTGATGAAGGAAATGGGCGACCGCTGCGATCAGATGACTGGACCTTTATGAAAGGCTTACGCACCATTGAGGAACGGTGAATGAAAGGGGTGACCACCGCGGTCGGATGGCTGGACCTTTATGAAAGGCTACCTACGTATCCCGGAGGAATCAAGCCTTGGTTGTAGTTCAAGTCTCACTAGATAGTTAGGAACATGTCTAGGATCCTTGAGATTTTGACGATTAATGGAGGAGTCACCTTATTTGATAATTAATGGAGGTTGTCACCTTATTTGACAATTAATGGAGGTTGTCACCTTATTTGACAATTAATGGAGGTTGTTACCTTAAGAAACTAAAGCTTACGTCGATATCGAGGAGATAGAGGTAGCTAAAGTCGAAAAACTAAAGTGTACTTCGCTATCTAGGAGATAGAGGTAGCTAAAGTTGGAAAACTAAATCGTACTTCGCTATCGAGGAGATAGAGGTAGCTGAAGTGGGGAAACTAAAGCGTACTTCGCTATCGAGGAGATAGAGGTAGCTAAAGTTGGAAAAACTAAATCGTACTTCGCTATCTAGGAGATAGAGGTAGCTAAATTTGGAGAAACTAAAGCGTACTTCGCTATCTATGAGATAGAGGTAGCTAAAGTTGGAAAAACTAAAGTGTACTTCGCTATCAAGGAGATAGAGGTAGCTAAAGTTGGAAAAACTAAAGCGTACTTCGCTATCTATGAGATAGAGGTAGCTAAAGTTGGAAAAACTAAAGCGTACTTCGCTATCAAGGAGATAGAGGTAGCTAAAGTTGTAAAAACTAAAGCGTACTTCACTATCAAGGAGATAGAGGTAGCTAAAGTTGAAAAAACTAAAGCGTAATTCGCTATCAAGGAGATAGAGGTAGCTAAAGTTGAATTTTGACAATTCGGAGGTTGTCGCCTGACGTTATTCCGTTATAACAAAAATAACGGAGGGATTTTGGGAGAAAATGTTATCATTAGTAATTGGCACATTACTTGAGCCTCAGGGTGATTTTTCTTTGTGTGGAGATATGGCGGAGATTGGGCCAGGATGTATATATGAAATGTGTTTGGAGGATGACTTTTATGCAGGCTTTGAGAAGGTGGGGTTGTATCCCTTGGGTGCGGACTGAACTGTTGTTGTTGCTGAGATGTTGTCAACGTGGACCAGAATTCCCTCTTGGGCTGAGACTGGGTTTAAACATCGGGTCTTGATTAATGTTCCTTTCTCAAACTCTGGCACTTGAAGCTGACGCTGACAGGCTTTTAGAACCAAAGACTAAAGCAGATGTCGAAGTGATCAAGCCTCTCTTCTAGGGGTGGATGTGACTTATCGAAGCCCCGGTCTAAGGAAAAAATCCTGCAAATCCCCAGGTTTTATTAAAGCAAGGAAAGATCCTTTTATTGGCAAAGCCCCGACTTGACGAGGTGACTTGGTAGAGTTCCGACTGATGACCTAGCAAAAGTCCCAATCTGATTGGTACTGCAAAAGTGATTTTGAGGTTGATCTGACCAAGACTGAATCCATTTTGTGACATAGTGAGGAACCCGATGCGGATCCAAAAATGACTAAAGAAGCCCCAGTCTAAAGAAATGGCTTGGCGAAGCCCCAACCTTGAAGAGTTTCAAGGCAGCCCTAATGCGAATTGTAGTAGAAGAGGGAAAACCTATCCTTTCATACTTACTTTCTTATTTCCTTTAGTCACTCAGTCAACCTTAAGAAGATGTAAAAAAAAAAGAATTTATACATGCAGGGGCATATTTTTCGAAAGGTGGGAATAGATCTCGATTTTGTGTTATTTTGATGGCCTTATTCGACGTAGGCACGAGAACTCGCTTTGGGTTTGACTCTTTTGAGAGAGTATAAGCGTAGAAAGGTTTGTAAAAGTGTATGGAAGCCCCTGCTGACAGAAAATTAGTGTTTAGCACTATCTTTCCTAAGATGTAGAAAAACAAGACCCAATGCAAGACATCTGAAAACTTGTTTTATTTACAATGATCACAAGATTGCTTAAAACCCTTTATTAATGTTCGGGTTATTCAACCACTAATCTCGATATGAATAAACATTTCGATTAATCATGAGGAGAAAGTCAACCAATGTTGCGGGTCAAGGTTGGCTATGTGTGAAAGAAAGATCTGTGTATAGGGAGGTCTTTGATGAGACTGGGTTTTCTGGATTTTGGATACGTTTATGGGAAAGGCCACTGATGAGACCGGATTTTCTGGAATTTGGATATGTTTATAGGAAAGGCCACTGATGAGACCGGATTTTCTGGAATTTGGATATGTTTATGACCAGACCATTTCTGGTTGCCTACGTTCCCCTCACTGTGAGGAGCTCAGGTCGCCGTAGTTCGGCTTCGGCTGAACTGTGTTTGGTTTTGGGAAATGTGATTTGTGGTTCCTTTAGTGAAAAGGTTCGGATGAGAAGGTTGGATGATGAGGCATGGGCCTCGGGATGATTCCTTGACCAAGTCATTTTTGGACGGCTGCTTCAATTGCTTCTTGATTTTTTTCTTTCATTGGGACAGAAAGAATTTGCATATACTTAAGGGCTTATGAAATGTTTCTGTCTTTGCCTTGACCGCTCCATTGTTTCATTCTTTGAGCTTTGACTTCTTTTTTTTTTTTATATGCAACTCTGTATTTTGCCTAGACCGTCATTTTCAGGGTTTTTAGCCTAGCTGGGTATTACTCTTTTTTTGCACTATATTTTTTTCTTTTCTTCTTTTTTTATGTGCAACCCTGTTTTTTGCCTAGACCGTCCTTTTTCAAGGTTTTTAGCCTAGCTGGGTATTACTCTTTTTGCACTCCTCTTATAATTTTTTTTTTTAAAACACATGAGGGCAAAGGCAAACCCCTGCTTGAACTTTCTTGATGCCCTTGAGGTCGAAGGCAAGCTCCTAGGTTGTTGTCAACATGGGGTCAATCTTTCGATGCTGAATGACTTTTTGTTGTTCCTTGATATTGTCGCCGTCGTTGACTTGGTCAAGGTGATGGTGAGGACATGAGTTGGGAGGCATATGGCTTGATGAAGGATTTCTTGAGGTAAGGAAAGTGTATGGCTTGATGGAGGCCTTTTGTGAGGTAAGGAAAGTGTATGGCTTGATGGAAGCCTTTTGTGGGGTATGGAAAGTGTATGGGGAAGGCATTAGTTGACTTTCTCACACCGATTAATCAGAGCGTTAATTATTTCGAGAGATTATTTGTTGAGCAATGCAAGTGATCATATAAAATAAGACCATTTCATTAAGTGTAATGTAGGTGTGCAAATAATGTCTTAAGTCTAGCAAGAAAAAGAAAAACAATCTTTTATAGAAGATTTAAGATTAATTACAATGTCCGAGGAGGACTTGATTGAAAGAGGAAAGTACTAGAACCTACGAAATTTGACTGAGAGACTATTTCATTCTTTAATCTTACTTCAGGATAGGTAACCCCTAACCTAGCTACTCTTCACTGGTTGGACTGCCAGGACGTTTGAGTTTTCCATTTTCTGTTAACTTCTGGATCCCATACCGCAGACCGAGGCAGTGATCAGTTGCGTGCCCATGATACTGGTGGAAGTGGAGGGATTTGAGGCCATGGAGCAGCTGGAGCAAGTACAAGTTGTCCAAATAAATGGGTCGGAAAAGTTACGGGGACAAAATTTGTTGACTGAGCATATTGATGGAAGGAAGTAAACCTGGGAGGACTTTGAGGGATATTGAGATCTGTTTAGAAGGATTCAGCGTTGCGCCGGTTGTATTGAGTGAAAGGGGTAGTACTGGCTGGTTGTGTCTTCGGGCCTTTCTCAAACTTAGAACAAGTTGTCCTATCAGATTCTCTCACTTTGGGCACTTGGATTTCGCACGGCAGAATCACTTCTTTGCCTGGTTCGACATGTTGGGTCGAGGGAGTACAGGTGCTCATCATGAGATCAAGCTTTTCTTGCATTCGTTTCACTTGCTCCATCAATATTGCCACATGGGGGTCAATAGGAACCCTCGAGTTACTGGAACTCGCAACAAGACTTTTATCAGTAGAGGGAACCACAGCCGCAGACTGGTGAAACTGACGAGTGAATTCACTAAGTCCGGTAGACGGCAACTGAAAACTTGAGGCATCCGGATTTTCTTTTAGCCACTCATGATCGTATTCAGGCGGGTATAGGGGTCTCAGAACATAGCCACACGGCTCAAACTGATTATGTGAAGCTAGAGCATAAACTGGCAGGTATTGCTGAAACTGAGGAGTAAGTATAGTGAAACACAATCCGTTTTGAGGAGCTGAGGGCGATGGAGTCCTGATGGCCTGAGACACTGGGAGGAACTGGAGGGCAGTAGTCCTTGGTGGGGAATCATATGTCAAAGGAGGAAGGTACTGGCTGTAGGAGGGAGGGTATTGGTTATAGGACGGAGGGACTGTGATCACTGTTTCTGGAGTCTCATCTTCGACCATGACCAGAGAACCATTTGCCTCAGCTGTTACCTGAACTTCATGACGGCGGAGAGCACCAATGAGCATGGACAGCTGCTCTTCTTGAACCTTATGGGCATTTTCCAAAGCTAGGACTAACTCTTCCTTTCTAATCATCGGATTTCCCGCACCATCACTGTTTTCAGTCAAATCTGCCATTCTGACTCTCTGGGTTGACAAGACTGACGATTCTGGCGAGCTATATGAGAATGCTGCACTGAAAAGCCGCTGACCCGGTATTCTCACCCACTTCTTTCTCGCTTCGAAAAAGAGATAGGCAAGGTTTAGACTTGGGGGTAGGCGAGGTTTTGACTCGGGGTAAGCAAGGTTTAGACTCGGAGGTAGGTGAGGTTTAGACTAGGAGGTAGGTGAGGTTTAGACTGAAGGCTCAAGTAACATGCATGTACTGCTTAAGCTTTGCTTAAAACACATTTTCTCCTAATCCTAATTGATCGGAAAAGATTAGACCTTGAAAGGTCAAGATAAAAAATTAGACCGTGAGGGTCTCGATTGGAGATTTGACCGTGAAAGGTCGAGATTGGAACTTTGACCGTGAAAGGTCAGGATCGGAAATCGGAGATCAGACCGTGGGGGGTCTCGATTGAAAATTTGACCGTAAAAGGTCAGGATTGCCTATTTGACCACGAAAGATTGATATCGGAGGTTGGACCATGGAGGTTGCGATTGGAAATTTGACCGTGAAAGGTCGAGATTGGAAATTTGACCTTGAAAGGTCAGGATCGGAAATCGGAGATCGGACCGTGGAGATCGCGATTGGAAATTTGACCGTGAAAGGTCGAGATTGGGAATTTGACCGTGAAAGGTCAGGATCGAAAGTCAGAGATCGGACCGTGGAGGTCGCGATTAGAGATTCCAGAAATGGGACCATGCAATTGTGATTCCATTAGTTGTTCAAGTTTACTTAAAACAATGTCTTTTATTTATTTCTATTTGGTTGGAAAAGGAGTTGCCCTTCTTTTTCGCAACTACTCTAGATCCTGGATCAGTGGGCTCCGTCACTACGTCTATAAGCCCCTCGTTTTCCACCTGTATTTCGACCTCCCAGGGTGGACAGCCCCGGGCGAGGGTCCTATAGGGCACGCGGATCCCACCGACCGAGAGAGAAGAATGGTCCTAGGGTCTAGTGGATCATAGGAACTTTTAACGCACGAGCGATGCGGATTATAGTCAAGGCAATGCCGGGAAAGTCTCGTCTTTCAGCCTCAACGAAATTTCGGCAGAGTTTCGCTTACGCGATAGACGTTTTGACTTTGGCATTGTCCAAGAAAATAATAGGCATGGGTAGGACGATAAAAGCCGAATGACACGGCGTCACATTGAGCGTCGTTGTATACTTCGCGCGAGTCAAAGTCAAAGTCAATGACAAGTCAAGATTTTGCTAATTTTCCTTGGCGGAATTTCGGCAGAGCTTCGCTTGCGCGAAAGATCTTTCGATTTTGGCACGGACTCGGGCTTGACTCTTATGTATCTCGTGCAGGTCAAAGTCGAAGTCAATGCCGGAGTCAAGGTTCTGCCAATTTTTTCCTTGTCGAAATTTCGGCAGAGTTTCGCTTGCGCGAAAAATCTTGACTTTCGACACGGGCTAGGGTTTGACCTTTATGGGGGTATACAGTGAGTCTATATGACACGGTCTAGACCAAAAACCAACCAAAAAGTCACGATTTTAAAATGTGTGACACGGACTAGTGCATTGGTCGACACTGGCTGCCATGGGGAGTTTGGGATGATTCCGTGCGCGCCCGGGAGCATCGTAATGCTGTCCGTGACTGCAACTGAACAACCATCCTGGGTTGAAGGACGTGCGTGTAAAGTGTACAGGATATATATAGTGCACGTAGTGTGCGGCCTCCTAAAAATGTTCCTTTTTGAGTTAAAATAGAGATTTTCAGAAATGTGTTTTAAAGGAATGTTTTTCGGGATGGGGGAAATGCAGCAAGTAAGCACGTAAATTTTCTGGAGCCCGGTCAGCCTTGGAACTGAATAGCCCTAAGCTACCAAAGCTGCCAGATTAACCTCAGAAAGTGTCCTAGTGGAACTGCCAAAAGAAGCCGCCCGGCTATGATCCAGGCAGATCAAGCCGTGCGGCTGGATCAAGCAGTTTTTCAGGTTCCAATTTTTTTCATTTCCAGGCTGTTTCCCCGGACATTTTGGCACATTTTCGGGTTCAGAATTCTCCCTGTTCAGTATTCAGAATATGCACAATCCCAAAAACCAAGATGCATACAAAAAATAAGGAAAGAAAAACAAGCACAAAAATTGGATCCGCGGCGGGAGGCTAACCCTCGTAAACATTTCCAATGCTTCTTATGAAAAAAGTTTGGAAACGTTTACTTGTCCCCAGCGGAGTCGCCAAACTGTGAATGTGGGGGCCCAAGATCGCGGGATGTGAACCGCTTTCTCATGTGGAAGGGGGGTCACCACTTCACCTCAGTTTGAAGACATCCGGTTTAATTTAAAAACGGAGTCGCCACGCCATTTTGATTTTCTCAAAACTTTGAAAAAAAGGAATAGGGTCCGGAGGTTAAGTTACTCCTTGGAAAGAACGTTTGGCGTTCACCCAAGAAGCCTTGCCAAAGGCAAGTCTTCCTAGATCCAATTTTTGTGCTTGTTTTGTGCTCTCGTGTGTGTGTGATTTGAAAAGGGGATGGGATGTGCCAAGCTATCTTCCGGACATATAAAACATTTGAGTTGGTTATCGCTCGGGATTTCTTGGATTTGATATATTCGGGATTTTGATCCCGTGCTCATCTTGGACTTATGATCATCATTAAGTGACCTTTTTCACCCTCCCGTTGGGATAATCAACCATATTAGGCTTGAAAGCCTTGGTGTGTTTTAAACCAACGTTCTTCGGGACAAGGTCTTTATGTGATCGAGATAGGGACACCTTTTTTATAGTCCAAGAGTGAGACTCTTTAGAAAAGAAGAACCTTTGCCCATCAATCCTACATCTTGAGACGATTTGAGCTTAGTAGGGACATTTATGCTCGTCTCAAGTGATGATCGGAGATGTAGGGGCCAAGGTTTGTCCGCTTCTAAAGGGACTTCGACTATGGCATCTTTAGTGGAGGAAACGATGTAAAGATGAGACCTTTACACCAATCCGCCCCGCGGGATGCTTCAAGTACCAAAGGGACTAAAGGGGAGGGGTATAAAGATTGGATCTTTATACTCGTCCTATGTCTTTCGTGCCTTAAGAAGGTCACTAGACAATCCTCGGAGAGTGATCCAACCAAAAGGGACATGGGGTAATGACATTGAAAGGTAAAGATTGCATTTTATGTAAAAATAAAGGGACATCACATCATCATCGTGTGGATCTTCCCTAGAACAAGCCACGTGTGGGCCCTCGTTCATCCTTGGGAGAGGATCCCCGATGAATCCTTTGCGTGGGGGAAATGATATTTAAAATAGTGATTGAGATCAGATTACAACTGGAAAAGATTAAAATCAGATTACAACTGAAAGGGGAAAGTTTCTGCAGACTGGCTTATGTTGTCGCGTGACACTTGACTTGCATGGCAAGTTGTGTCGCATGACACCTTTAGCCATTTGCAGAGACTTCTTACAGACAACATTTACAGACACAGCAAAGCAACAACATAGCCAAGTTACATCACAAATGGATCTCAGAGAGCATATATATCAATAATGAACACGTCGAGAGGGTGTGGATATGAGGGATCCACACTCTAGTGTTTATGCAAAACTATATTAAGATAACTAGATTACATGCAATACCATGGAAAAAACTACTGATCTAAACGATTTAAGGCTGGAATAGATATGCCATGATTAGATCTCAGCCACTATATCATATTTAAGGCTATTTGGTTGATTAAACCATATGTGTTGACATGAGTAAGAACGAAGGAGAGGGAGAAGGGAAGAGAGCGTTACCCTTGAAGATCCACGACTCCTATATCAAGTTAGATATAGGAGCCTTCAAACATCAGCCTCTGGAGATGATATCAAACCCAGGTTGACCTAGATATGATTGGTTCTATATGTATGTGGTATAGGACCAAGAGAGGAAGAAAATCATATAAAGATGGATTTTTTTTTTTTTGTATATGAGAGTGGGTTAATAGGGGATTGGGCCTGGTTTTTGTATATTGGACGTAATTTGAGCAGAGTAACGTTAAGGAGTGGAAAAGGGATCACAAAATGAGAGGTGCATGCCTCTATTTATAGGCTACATGGGAGTGGCTTGATATGTCGCACGACATTACGAGCCATAACCGTTTTCCTTCTAGAAACATGCAAGGTGGTGAACTGAAATTTGCCAAGGCACGATATGTCGCACGACAGGACAAGCCCCAACCATTTTCCTTCCAGAAACCTGCAAGGTGGCAGATTCTGGAATGTCCTTTCCAGCGAGGTCCTGCCTGGAATTTTAATTCCTAGCAGGTCCTTCCTTCCTTGGAAAGCTTGGAAAAGTTCCCGAATCACCCCTGAACTTTATGAAAGTTCGGGAAATCGCCGGGAAACTTAACCGGAAGGCATGAGCCAGATTTGGGTACTTACAGCCGCTCACAATAAAATGCTTGAAAATCAACAAGCTCAACAAGCTAACACTTCGTATAGACCATAAGGGAGTTTTACCGGTCAACCGCAAAGGCCCAACGAGCATGTTAATGCAGTGATAACTAGGAGCGAATAAGAATTGGTAGATCCCCCTCTTAATGAAATAATCAAATCGAGTAAAGATAATGTTAGTCAAACTCCACCGATGGTTGATACTAACAAAGAGGTTGAGAAGGGGACGGAATACCCTAAAATTTTTAGAACTTATGACCCGCCGATACCATACCCTCAAAGGTTGGTAAAGGCAAGGTTAGATAAATAATTTGCAAAATTTTTAGAAGTTTTATAATCAATTTATATAAATATGTCTTTTACCAATAAATTACAATAAATGCCCTATTGTGCAAAAAAAATTAAAATATATTCTTTCAAATAAGAGAAAATTAGAGGAAAATGAGACCGTCATTTTGGCAGAAGATGTTAGTGCCATTTTACAAAGAAAACTTCCTCCCAAACTTGAGGATCCCGACACTTTCTCTATACCATGTAACATCAGTAAGTGTAAGTGTAGTATTGATAATGCAATGATTGATCTTGGGGCTAGTGTTAGTCTATTGCCAATTGTTGATATCGAGAGACTTGGTGTGGGGAAACTTAAACCCACCGACATTTTTTTTCAATTAGCGGATCGCTCCAACAAATACCCAATATGTATTATGGAGGATGTTCCTTATCGTATAGTAAATTTAATCATATCGACTTTCTATTTCTTGAGATGGAGGAAGACCATCAACTTCCCGTTATTCTAGGGAGACCATTCCTTGCTACCGATGGGGCAATTATCGATGTTAAGAATGGTAAACTCTCTTTAAATGTCGGGAATGAGAAGGTCAAATTTAAATTTACAAAAATTATGAAAGAGTCTTATCTCAAAAATCCTTGCTACGAAGTTAATGTTCTTGAAAAAACTAGAAAGAAGATTGAAAAATCACAATATAATGGCCCATTAGAAAAATGTTTTATAAATAAGAATTCTTTATATTGTAACAATGATAATGATGTGCTCGATTATCATATATACCTTGATGCTAACCGAGTAGCAAAGGATGAAAGCACTAAGTTTGAAAAGTTGGAGGCTAAAGCGGAGCCATCCAACAAAAAGGTGAAAATTAAGGCACCGGAAAAGAGAAGCGCATCGGGATGGCGCATGTGTAGAGATTACAGATTCTATTCCGCCAGTGCGATGACGCATTTGTAGGGGATTCAGACAATCAAAATACCGTTTCACGCTCATTCCAATTGAGAAATAGGGGTCGATATGACCTTAAAAAAGCATCATCGGAATGGTAAACTGATGAATTATATTTTTTGTATACATTTTTACCGTTTTTAGTATATATTATTATTATTGTTATTGCTATTATTATTATTATTATTATTATTATTATTATTATTATTATTATTATTATTATTATTATTATTATTATTATTCTTTGTTTTTGCATTTGTTTTCCAAAAAAAATGGGAAAGCTACAGTGAACAGTGAACGAACGACCGCGTAGCAAAAGTGGCACGGCCGAGCAAAAAGGGATAAAAGAAGAGAGCTCTCGACAATTTTGGCACGAACTTACCAAACTACAAAGCACGGCGCACGCATCTTGAGCAGACTGGACCCTCCGGAAAGGCGTGTTTTCCCAGCTCTTCCCCTTATTCATTCTCTCAAAAACTCTCTCTCTCTAAAATCCTCTCCATCTCTGCCGCTCCTAATAAAATCACCCAAATTCTCCATAGATTCCGGCTAATAAACACTTTTTGTCCTGCTTTAACGCACATATATTAGACTAATTAAATATAAAACTAGTAGTTAAACTTACCATCATCATAGCAAACTAAGGAGCAGCAACAACAACGAGCTTCATATGCATTGGATTAATTTTGTGTCAAGCGCGAAGTATATATCTATGGCATTATTTTTCTAATAAACCCATCAACTTGTATATTATTATTAGGGTTTGTTACTTTAAAAAATGGTTTTAAAAGTCCTGGCCGGGACACCCATATCGGACAGTTCAGTCCTGTTTGAACCAGTTTGACCGGTACAGGGCGGTTCACGCTGGTACAAAACCTAGGACGAAACATGTTTCGCATCGATTTTTGATTGGCATGTTACTCTTAAAGTTATCGTCGGCCGTTGGGCCTGTATGTGTAAGGACCTGCTATGATACCATCTTAAAGTCTAAGGTTCCACCTTAAAAATAATTGGTGTTAAATGGAGTGATCCATGATCTTTATATATGTCATAGGCAAGATTTGTCAATTTTCAATGTGGAATAATATCTCTAACAGTTACGTGTCGGCTGGTACATACACAGACCGGTAAGAGATTTATAATTATAGTTATGAGTGTGAAAGTGAATGTCATTAATAAAATATTTCTTATTTTGGAATTGTCATTTTAAGGAATATCAAAATAACAAAATATTCTAATTCGAATCCAAAATAACAAAATATTCTAATTCTAACGAGATAGAAGAGTATGTCGGAACCCAACCTTGTCATAATGTTCGGTCGAAACCTAACGGTTTATTTTATATCCGCAAGCGCACGGGCTATTGTAATATAGCGGGTGCAAGTACGAGTCGATCCCACAGAGACAGGGTTTACTTAAGGGATATTTTTGTCTTTTAGAAAATATAGAAAGGATTGGGGGGTAGATAAAATTTGTTTTTAGAATAATAGAGAGATCATAAACAGAAAATACTTTTAATTTAAATCTTATAAAACGAAGCATTCTTGGGATTGGAAATCATACACATATTCTTATTCATCAAATTGTCTTTGTCTTAGAAATAAAAGGTTTTCATAAAAAGCAAGGATGGTATGTTAGGCCTACGCTATTTCGGGCTAGGACAATAGCGTTTGTATTCTTCACTAATTATGTCCTAACTGTTTGAGAAATCCGTTTATGTTTGCCCCCGCCCTGTCACAAACGGGCATTCCGGCTTATCTCTAGCTGACCATAATTAGTAAGAATCCATTAAGGACGGAAGTCAACATACTTTCCATTAAAGGAACATCCCTAGGCCATTGAACTACTCTCGTGATCAATAAACCTAGTTTCTTTATATGGTTCCGTCAATTGAGATTCTCCGCTAGGTACTTCTCTCAATTGACTGAATCATACAAATTGGATATCGCCAATAAGTAAGGCATTTAGAGAATAATATAAAGAGATTGTTTTAGATGAAGAAAGAAGACAAGACTAAACATTTTTTAATGATGAATAAGCATGCTTTTGAGTTTCCAACCCCAAGAATATGGGGGATTACTCACAAGCCATTAATGACATAAAAGCATAAATGGAGATTGAGTAAGAAAGACTTATGATTGCTGAGAATGATGCTTCACTTTTATTGCTTTTCCTCCAAAGGGATTCCAAGAACAAATAATGACTTTATCTTCAAATCTCCTTGGAAATTGTTATCACAAGTATTTGTGTTTTCTATCTATCTAATATCAGTAGTTTCTCTCTAATAATTCGTTGTTTTAGACTGATCACTAGGGTCCTATTTATAAAAAGGAGGGAACTCTTCAATCAGGTGCAACCAAAAGGTGCCTTTACGTCTGCAGTCGCGTTTTGCACGGCCGCGTCAAGGAAGTTGCACGGCCGTGTGACCCTTGGCGCCAGATTTGAATTTAAGTCTTGACACTTCGCACGGCCGCTCCTATATAAGCTGCACGGCCGCTCCATAAGATGACACGGGCGCTCCCTCTTCAAGACACGGCCACTCTATAATTTAGGGCCAAAAATGGCCTGAAAAAGGCCAAGTGCACGGCCGCTCCATCTTTGCTGCACGGCCGCTCTGTCTGAATTTTAACTTTGTGTGCTTGATTTGGTTGGTGCTCTCCCAAGTCTTTTGCCTCGAAGTGTCCAAGTATCCTTTTGATAAAAATGAACCTGAAACCTGTCTTAAAAAGCAAGAAAAATACCAAAAGCGTAAAATCTAGAAAATAAGGAAAAGGAACTAAAAAGTATATGAAATGAAATGAGAAATGATGATTTATGCAATAAAAGTATATAAAAATAAGGATAAATGACTATATAATAGTCACTTATCAAACTCCCCCACACTTAAACCTTTGCTTGTCCCCAAGCAAACTTAGAATGAAATATGGAGAGGGAGAAAAATATGATTGATCCCTCAAAAATAAAGTAGCAAGCCCTTGAATGCCTTGTAGATAATGCCTTTTATCTATCTAATCATATTTTGAATACCTTTAAAAATTTATTTTAGGAAGAAATATTTTAGGGATATTTTAAAGAGATAAAATGCAAGACAATAACCTAGTATAGCATATATAGAATTTTGACCAAGTAAAGCATGCTAGAAGGAAGAATCTTCTTGGTAGGAAAAGCTATCACTTTTTAGAGTGATTTTTTTAGAAAAGATGAATTTTATTTCTTTAAGATGTACAAGAGAAGGTATAGACATTTTATTCACAATTTAGAAGTTCCGAAGAATTGTATTACATTCTTGAATCACAAGGGTGAAGAATGGGTGATGGTAGTGGAAAAATCTCGTCAAAGTCAAACAAATTTATCTTATTTTTGTACGTGTTATATTTTTGCAAAAGACCTAAGTTATTCTTGATCCTTTCAAGTAGGAGACATTGTGGTCGCGAGCCCCATGTTCCTAATACTTAGATCAAGAATACTTTTGGATATTATTTCCGTTTTGGCAAGGAAGCATCGTCGCAGCGAACGCCGTGCCCCGAGTTACTTAGGAGATAATAGGTTTCTTTTTGCTTTTAAGGTTTGGTGACCATTGTCACTCTTTTATAAATAAGATAAAAGTGTTTTACTTTGACTTGATTTGAAAATGGAAGGATGGAATTTATGAAAGGGTGTGATTCAAGGGATGCAAACAAAAAGGTGCTTCTAAAAAGGGAATAAATATCTAATAAAGATAAAAAATGTACAATCTTAAAAGAATATATTCAAAATTTGCATATATAACCAAGCATAAAAGAATTCCTTTCTAATCAAATGCATTTTCCTTGATGAGATTCTATATTGTGCTATACCAACTTATGAGGCTTTCAATTATTTCCTAAAAAGATCCTTTATACTTTTCCTTTTTATAGATTTCTAAGTGTATAGAAAATATGAGAGGAAAGATAAAGGCATTTATACTAGGGCAAATGGCAAGCATAAAGATAATGATTTTTGATCATCATAGGGATTTTTATTTTTTTTTTTTTTTATATACTATTATACATAAAAGAAAAAAATGCAACTAAGTTAAAAAAGAAAAATTATACTAGAAAGCAGTTAAATCTATACTAGAAAGCGAGTAAATTTTAAAAACTAGAAAGCGAAAAATAAAAGATAGATATACCCCCCCACACTTGAAATGAACATTGTCCTCAATGTTTCAAGGAACAAAGAGTAAAAAGATAAGCATGCGGTGGTAAACAAAATTATGATAAATAGTAATATAATCCATCGGTTTACTATTCCGATGATGCTTGTTTAAGGTCATAAGCTCGACCCCCTTTTATCAGTAACAATGGACGGTGAGTGATATTGTAATGGTCTTTTGTCCTTAACAACTCGCCATTCCTTGCCCTTTGGCGTGATTGAGCTCTTATGATTGATGCACATACGACATCCCGGTGTGCCTTTTTTCTTAGGCCCCCTACCCTTTGATTTTTCAATTTTATTAGGCTTTTTAGGGTGCACATTTTTTTCACCTCTATGATCTAAGAGTTTTTTAATTATTATTTTTGAGCCCTTGGCTTGCAATTTTTCACCCTTTTTGCTATCATTCTCAGGAATGTTGGAAAGTTAACAAAAAAAAAAAGAGAAAAGAAAGGCATACGCATAGGGAAGAAGTGCAAAAGAAAAGAAAGATGGATTGATAAACTCCAATTTGTTGGTATGTTTCTGAAGATGGGGCATTTCTAATGCTCCACCAAACACTATGTATTTTTCAAGCTTCAAGTACAACAAAGTAACACCCATGTAAACTTTGACTCCAGGTCTAACACATCCTCAGGAGGTTGGTTGACATCAAGGGTGAGGACTATAACAAAAGCACATACTCAACTCGACACCATAAAAGCCTGGAACTTAAAAATAAAAAATAAAACCTTTTATTACACATGGGATAATCGATGAGAGAGATGTAAAATCTGAATTGAATTTGATCCCGTTTCACCAATAACCTTCACATTTTCATCCAAATTGGTTAAGAGCAGAATCAAAGTGTAGTGTAGAGTTTCTCATTCTTCAGCAGCGCTAGCAGCACTCAAATCCACATTCAGGTCAAGTACCTGCACAAGTTACACCAATCACTAACTAGGACGGATTTTTAGAAAATAAAAAAAATTAATCTTGAGGATCTGTGAGCAGACACAATCCCAAATGACCTGCTCAGATAAGCAGGAAATGCCAACTAATCAACAAACGTTATCCCACATCGGTTTCTGAATTAAGAGAATGGAATACCACCACAAAATTTCTAAATTTAATTAAAGATGATAACGAATATAAATGCATTCATGAAAGTCATAGTCCCTCCGTCCCAGAATGATGTTCCCACTTTTTTTGTTGTCACTTTGAATGAACTTTTGAGCAATAATTTCAGGTTACTTTAAGTATCCTTGTGAAAATCTAAAAAATCTTATGGGAAGTATTTATAATTGTGTATCGATTGCAGGTTTTAGAATTTCATTAGGATAATTATATTAACCTAAAATTATTGTTCAAAGTTCATTCAAAATGACAACTAAAAAAGTGGGAACATCATTCCGGGACGGAGGGAGTAAATGACAATCTTTGCAGAAGGGTACACAACTGATGTGATTGAAAGAAAAAACCTTTATCCAACTTGTATAAAACTCATACCTTGCCAGTTATCAATGTATACATGTTCAGTACATCATCAACAGTCGACTCAAAGTGAGTTGTCGCATCATAGCTCTGTGCAATACAATGAGAGGTAATTACAAATCCATACTTCGTACTTGTCAAAAATAAAAAAAAATCCATACTTTGTGAAACTTCATGTTCAAATGGCTCTCTTTAAGTGACATACCGTCGATATAAAGCAATTGTCCAAGGATGGTTCATTGACTGGTTCGTATCGGTCATAAACGTCAAAGAATATTTCATCAATAGGCCCTAAAAGATCAAGTCCTGGCTTTAGTTCAATCTCTGGCTGATCAGTCTCTGCCTCCGTTGATACAAATGCAATGAACTTTCCCTTTGGAGCAACGTTGTGCGAGTACGAACAGCAAAACAGATACCTATACAATAATAAAAAGAAAAAGAAAAGGTTCAGTACATGATAGCAGCTATACATATTGTTATGCCAATTATATTTGTTTGTTTGAACTCTATGTCAATTACACTTAGTAGCATAGACTTTGTAACTTCTTCAGTCAGATGCAATGTTAGCAATGATTAAAATAGAGTAATTACTGAATAAAATATATTAAGAATTGTAAAGAAACATTGACAAAAACAAAGGACCACTGAACAGACGTAAAACCAGGTTTATTACCCTATGACAATATTAATAATAGGGATGACCAATTATGGTCCCGGTTCGAAACCGCCGGTTTCGGTTCCGGAAAAGGGGAAACTGGAACCAAACCGTGAACTTACGGTTCACAGTTCCGATTCCGAACCGGCGGTTCACGGTTCGAAACCGGCGGTTCAAAGGTTTTTAGCTTTTTTTTTTAATAGAAAAAATTGTTTTAGAATTTTTTTTTATTACTGAAAATATTTGCAAAAAGTTATATAAAAAATATAGAAAAAACTAAACAAATGAAAGTATATAAAAGAAAAGATGGACAGACTGCTCTTTATTTTTATTTTATTTTTAAATTTTTTATTGATTAGGAAATAATATTTTAGACTTTTTTATTACTGATATTTTGTACAAAAAGGTATATAAAAAAGAATTAAAAAAACACTAAACAAATGAAAGTATAAAAGAAAAAGAGGGACGGACTACCCTTTATTTATTTTTTATTTTTTTATTGATTTTTTATTGACTAGGAAATAATATTTTAGACTTTTTTTTATTACTGATATTTTTTACAAAAATATATATAAAAAAAGATTAAAAAAAAAAAACTAAACAAATTAAAGTATATAAAAGAAAAGAGGGACGGACTACCCTCTATTTATTTTTTATTTATTTTAATTTTTTATTGACTAGGAAATAATATTTTATACTTTTTTTATTGCAATTTTTTTTTTACAAAAAGGTATATAAAAAAGATTAAAAAAAAACTAAACAAATGAAAGTATATAAAAGAAAAAAGGGACCGACTATCCTATATTTATTTTTAATTTTTTATTGACTAGGAAATAATGTTTTAGATTTTTATTATTAATGATTTTTTTTTACAAAAAGGTAAATAAAAAAAGATAGAAAAAACTAAACAAATGAAAGTATATAAAAGAAAAAAGGGACGGACAACCTTTTATTTTTTTATATATTTTTATTGAGTAGGGAATAATATTTTAGACTTTTTTTATTACTAGATTTTTTTACAAAAAGGTAAATAATTTTTTTTTAAACAAATGAAAGTATATAAAAGAAAAACTAAATCATAAATCTCATATATTAAACCTAAATTATATATCTAAATCTCGTATATATCCTATAACCTTAACGTTAAATCTAAATCATATACTGCATACCGCATATTCTAATTCATCTACATGTATCTCATTTATACCCTATAACCTAAACGTTAAATCTAAATAATATACTTCATACCCTAAACTTTAATTCATCTATTTTAATCATATACCCTAAATATTAAATCTAAATTATATACTAAATACCCCATACTTCACATCTTAATTTATCTACATAAATCTCATATATACCCTATATCCTAAACCTTTAATCTAAATCATATACTTCATACCCTAAATCATAAACCCTAATTCATCTACATTAATCTCACATATACCTATACCCTAATAATTAAATCTAAATCATATACTCTAAACTCTAATTCATCAACATTATTTTCATATATATCCTATACCCTAACCTTAAATCACAACTATATACTACATACCCTAAACCCTAATTTATCTACCTTAACCATATACCACATACTCTAACCCCCTAAATCATATACCTAAATCCCATATATACATCTAAACCGAACCACTCAATCTTATACCTATAACCGTTATATACATTTTACCCTAAAACATGAACAAATGAGAGTTAGTTTATGATTTTATCTTTAGAATCAAATAAATTAACAAAATTCGTTAGAAAAAGTTAAGAGAGAGTTAAGGGGGTTTGTGTGAAAAAATTGTGAGGGGAGGGGGGTGGTATTTATAATTGAGAAAATATGTTAGGAAAAAAAATATTTTGTATTTAACCACAAACTCATACTTTAACGGCTATATTATGACGAATCTAACGAAATTTCTAATGAATTTGACGGTTTTGACAACGTTTCAACGGTTCCGGTTCCGGTTCAGGCGGTTCGAAACCGCCGGTTCACGGTTTTTCAAAAGTAGAAACCGGAACCGGATCACCAAACCGTCGGTTATGGTTTCAAACGGTTCCGGTTCGAGACGGTTCCGATTCGGGTTCCAGTTCGTGGCGGTTCAACAGTTCCGGGCTGGTTTGGTCATCCCTAATTAATAATGTATCTATGAACAACATTTAACTTTTTGTCTTGATCAATTTCTGATACATTAATTTAACGACAAGCACAGTGTTGCCATTGAGTCGAATCACATCTCAGATAAAAGCCCGTCTTTCCTTGTAGGCTCATCCACATTTCAGTCATCTAAAGATGTGTGTGTGTGTGTAGAGAGAGAGAGAGATAGAGAGAAGGTGTGAGTGGGAATCGTTGCTTGCAGTGAGTTGGTTTGAGACTTTGCGAGGCGTTCTGTGCTTTAGAATTTACTCAACTGAAGTAGAGATTATAGCCTTCATCGGGGATCTGGCTGAGTTGCTGTGGAATCATTTATAGTTGGCTTGTATTTTTATTTGGTTTATTAATTGTTTTACTGGTTTAGTTTCCTTGTACTATAAATATATATACTTGACTTGTGACAGATTGTATTTCTTGATTTAAATTCAACTCAATCACTCCCTTCTTCTCAAAAGGTGGTCTCATCTTACATGTTTTTGGCAAACTTGATTTAACTCTGACCAAACACTTATAAGAAAGTTAAATTTAAACCATAGATACTAATAGTTTCTGAGATTTTTTATGTGCTTTCAGTTATTGGAATTTTATTACCTACAACATAATAATGCATGTAGAATAGTGATTTAATATTTCTCATGTTAGGAAGTTTATTATAGCTAACTTTTGGACATAGGGAGTACTCATCTTTCTCCCTTATAACTCCCTCAAAATATAAATAAGATATTCAAAAGTCTACAATAATAAAGATCCAGTCGAGTTCTGAGCCAAATAGAATAAACCATATCTGAACAAAATAATTTCTAAAGACAAGGTTGGAACTTACATATCTGATTTGCGGCCCAACTGCTTCTGCGGTAGGATAACCTGAACTGAATCAGAGTCACTCGTATTCGGGATAGGGTGGCTCATAATACAGATTGCTCTTGCTACCTTGCCGACCTTCCTAACCTGTCAAAGGCAATGTTTCCATTTATAAATATACTTCGGCAATCAGGTCAAATAAAATGATGGGTAGCTCCACTGGTCAGTCATATCCCCCAAGTCTTACCAGAGATGATTTGTGGGAGGGTGTCTTGAGGTTTGGGCATTTCTTAATGGACAAAATCAAAAGATATTCATGTCCACAAGTACATTAAGTAGATTTTCCTGAATTTAGACACCTCTAAACTAGTTTATCATTTGAAAGTAAAGGTTTATTGACAAGGGAAAAGACTACTCTTATATAAAGGTTGTACATATTAAGTAAACCTCGCAATGGAACCCATGTCTCAGAAATGAAATCCAGAATATTACAAGACGCCCAAGGTTCATCTGCAATAAGCGCAATCCAAGAGGAGATCAATACCTTGTTGGTTAAATAGGATGGATCACACACAACTTTCTTGCACTTGGCAGTTTCCCCTTCTGAAGTGACACCACATACTTTCCCCTCTTCGTCAAACTCTACCTGGAATCAGGGTCAAAAATAAATACATGGCAAGAGTTATGGTAAAGCACAACAAATCTCCACCCTTAATACAAATATAAGGTACAATAGATGGTGATAACACCATAAGAACCTTAAGCTTCAATTTTTCTGAGGGCAAGGGGTGAAGGATAGGGTTCGGGTGTTAAAGGGGTTTGATGTAGAATACCTTGCATTCAGGCTTATTCAGCATATAGGTTCCACCATAAACAGCACTGAGACGAGCAAACGCCTGGATAGAACAAATTAACAGTCTTAAAAACTAAACACAAACCTTTACAGGAAGAAACTGCTTTTCTTTTGGTGAGAAAAACAGTGCGAGCAAACATAAAATAAAAATTGTATGAGCAGATTGGCATATGTGCTTGTCTACGCATGTGAGGTCGTTGATGTGTTCATGCGTGAGACAGAGAGAGGATATGGAAAGAAGAAGTACCTGAGGAAGCTCTCCCAATCCATATAGAGGATAGATATACGGTGATCCTCCTTGGAAACGTGCAAGTGACTCTGAATAGAGCTATTACGGAGTGCAATTCATATGGTTAGCAGAAGTAGCAAGTAAACATTAAGCAACAACGGTTCAAATAGGGGTAGGGGGGGTTATGAATCTCATGCGTTTACCTTCATCCTCTTTACAGTATCCAATGCAGGTTCGTTCAAGTAGCGATCATCTCTATGTAGGGCCAATGCATGACCAATAAAGTCAACAGTGTTGTCATCCAGACCATATTTTCTGTCAGAAGGAAATGTTCTTATCAGAAAAATAAATTCTAGTTTCAGAGAAACCCTGCCACAGTAACAAGTCAGTAAGTTGCATGAGTCAACTTTCAATTATGAAGTGTATGTAATCACTGAACTGCCCACTTCTGCAACTAGTGCAACAAAGAAAAACCAGACAACCTTAAAAACGACTTGTCTCGGATCATTAAACACATTACTATGAACGATCTTGAAATCCACATATCATTCTGAAATAATGTCATCCAAGTTGTTTTTGGTCTTCCCCTACCCCTGGATTGGTAGATGATTAATCATATTTCTTAAGTGGAACACTTAGTGGTCTAGATTGTATGTGTCCTTTGTCCAAACGAACTCAGCAAATAGCTCCCCATTGATCTCATTCTGGGTAGACTTTTACTGTTCATGAATATCGTTATGGAATTTTATGCTTCCTCATTTTACCACACATCCATCTTAACACTTGGCTACACTCATTTTTTAAAAAATATTTTCTTTCACGTATTGGCTAAGATCCTATTTTCTTATCCGTAGAAGAAAAGAAAGGCGATATCTGGGATTCAAAGATTCCATGTTCCAGGATGGATGCCTTAGGCTTGGAGGTCATTCCAGAGAATCAAAAATCCTTTTGGAACCGACTTGTTTCTAAGTAAAGTTAAGATGTCGCCATCAACTAAAACAAAATCGTACAACCTGTAATTTGTAACTCAGCAGATATAACCCATATCATAATAACATGACCCATCCCCAGCAAATTCTAATATTACAATATGCCACTTGATACAAAGAAATAAGAAGACTTCACCGATTACCTAACTTGGCATATCAATTTCTCAAATAGGCTCTACTGAAGACCACGCAATGCCATCAGCGATTTGGAGTTCTAAGCGACTCCAAGATAACTGCAACAAGCTTGCAATAGGGAAGTACCATAAATCTGTTTCCTCCATATTTTCTCACCTACTTCTCGCACCACAGAGCTTTCTTTCCCAGTCTAATAACCCAACATGTTGAATGCACATGGATCGCAACTGATTCTAACTCTAATATCCTATAGAGAGTGTTAAAGAGAATTGGATTGAGCTTAGCACTGCTTTTCGATCTTTTCTGGATTATTTCTCCCATTATAGCTTTCCCCCCTCTTCCTAAGCATCAGTCAATTTTAATGCTCAACGGACTGAAATTGATCTCTTGAATCTTGACCCTCAGGTTTTTCCGTGTTACATGGATGGATACAGTGTTTATGTAAGTACCTGGACTACCCCTTCACGAATTAACGATCTATTCTCCAATTCAATGGTTAGCGGAAGTGCACATCTTCTCCAACAGTTTATTTGTTTGCACTTTGAAAACACCTTTCTTCTTCTTTCGTGCAATTTTAGAATAAACTGACTTGTGCTCATACTCCAAGCCTCAAGTGTCTAACACAAGCATATAACCCTTGACACACTTAACACTTTCAAAGAGGATCCATATAAATCAGGAAGAAAACATATGAAGGATTCTAGCGGAGAGGACAAAGTAGGCCACACAGAAATTGATACTGAAAGGGTGTGAGATCTGGACTCCACAACTCTCTTAAGCTAAGACTTTAAGTAATAGTTTGAATAGAAAAATGAAATAAAGATCAGGAGCATACGCAATAAGCTCTCTGGTTGTTACTCGTGTCAGATCCATTCCCTCGTGTGTTCTGGGATCATTCTCATTGTAATCTTGAACGTATATGAAGAACTTGCGAGCACGGCGTTTCTCAAAAATTCCCATGAGAGGAGATTTGAGGGCCTCCATATCAGTTGCCGGAACCTTGTGCACCTGTCAGGTTGAAGTTTATATCCAAGTTAATGCAAGCAAGATGTTTATAACCTAAATCCCAAAAATTAGTACGTTTTTGTAGCATTAAAGTAAACTTAACATATAACAGAACAGCTATACCTTTCCCTTATTATAGACAAAGCTTCCATCCACAGCTTTGAAGTACAAATATTTTGTAACATCAGTGTGAATTAGAACTCGTACTAGAGCACCATTTGCCATTATATACTAACAAAAAAACAAAACTCAAAATATCAGGTAAGATAAAAGACAAAATAAAAACAATAAAATAGTATGTAAAGCAGTATGGAAAAGATAAGATGAGCTAGAACCTTTGGAATCATGTCAACATTATAGTCCTTACTAGAGCCTAATTGAGCTGGAGGCTTATCACTTCCTCTAAACTTCTTCCAGAGCTGTAAATTGAAACTAATTAAAAATATAGTACAAAACTATACCCTACAAGTGTATATCGTGCAGAAGGGTTCGGGAGAGAAAACCTGAATGAGATTAAGTGAAGTCGACTCTCCTCCATAATAGTCATTCCTATCCATATGCAAAACCTGATCCACACAGATAGGATTATTAATGACCATAAAAATTATTTCCATATAAATGGAATGTATTAGGTTAAATCGTGGAAATAAACCATTGATTTGAAAAGGTAAGAGTACTCTTACAATCACTGTAGCAAGCAAAAGAGCATCTACACCAGTGAGTGAAATAATAAATCAAAGAAGGAAAAGTATCCTACTCTTAAATAATTTTGAATCACATAATAGATACTAATCCAATACAACGTCTTCTGCTCAAGTTTGATTCCCATACTGGACACACCCCCGTGGGTGAATCAACGTTTATATAACTGAACTCCACCATCAGCTTGAATCGTATGAATGGTAAGCTCAATGGAGGAATTTTCAATAGATTCAACCCATCAACATAGAATACAAGTTAGAGATTTAAGCCGCATAATCAGAACATATTTCAAGTGCAATTGATCGAAATTTGTGGATGTTACTTAAAATCATGTTCAAATGTCTTATAAAGCATACGTGAAAAACTTAAACCAATCAATTTCCAAGAAAAACATTCAGGAAAAAAAAGAAAAACAAATAATAATAATAATAATAATACTGATCCCAAGTACCTCTACAGCCAACACATACACACACAGTAGCAAACAACTAATATGATCTAGAAAAGGGTATCACCCACTTGACTTCAACTTCCATTTTGCACAAAGAAAAGAAAGGAAACAAGTAGTACTAATAATCAAAGCCAACATCGAGTTGAATTGAGCCTACGCCAAATTGAATTGAGCACTATAAAGTAATCAGATCATCACAGATCCGTTGGATCAATCAAGTGAGACCGAACAAGGATCTAAAAACAATAAAATTCTAAAGAGCCCAATTTGAGATGAAAATTTTGTAGAAATTGATAAGCCACCTTGAGGCCGTCGACAGATAGGAGACCGCTGAGGATGCATTCTTTGAGACCAGTTCCCAGCACTATTACATCGTACTCTTCATCCATTGCTGTGTGAAGTGATTCCTAGTTGAATTCTTTTGATTTTAGCTTCAAACAATCGTCGATTACTTCAATCACTTGGATTAGATTAGATTATATTAGACCAACTGTAGGTCAAATCGGAGGGATGGAGAAGGAGAAAGTTAGGGTTTCTTAGGAGAGAAGACAAAGACGAGATTCGAGTTGAACAGTCTCTGTGTCGTCAGCGCCGAATAGTGAATTTTTGCACGTCAAATCCTTATCAGACCATCCACTATGGTGACTCTCCAAGTGAGAGTCACCCCCCAAATAAAAAAACAAAAAAAGAAAAAGCAAAGGAAAGTCACGAAATGGAGTGACTCCGGGCAATCAGCCAACCGGCGGTTGACCCCGGTTGTGCAATTTCTTTTGTTTTTTTTTTTTTTGATTTAATTATTTTGATTTTGTATTTATATAAATATATTTTTAAAATTAATATATTTTATATATTAATTTTATTTTTAAAAGGTTGGGTTGGGTTGGGTTGGGTCGAGGTCACTGATGGGAGTATAAATTATATAAGGTTGGGTTGGATTGGGTTGGGTGAGAGAAATTAATATTTTATTTGAGGTTGGGTTGGGTCAGGGTCACTGATGGAGATGGTCTCACAAACTAATAATTTTGGTTTGGTCATTGAACTTTTGCTAATTTCAAATTTTTCCACACTGACTTACAAAAAAATGTTTTCATTGATTTTTTTTTTTTTTTTAAATATCATTACTCTACTATCTTCCTTATGGAAATATCACTACTCCGTACAACTCAACTTTAGGTTTCAAATTTTCTAACTCTGACAAAATAATTTTGGATCATCTTTGTTGTACTATAGTGCAATTTGAAATGTTATCATTTCGTTAACTTTTTCGTTAAAATCTTAACAAAATTGTCAAAAAGTAACAAAAGCTAGTTACATTATCTCATATGACTAACATTCATTAAATATTTAACAAATTCCTCAGTAGAGTTAACCCAAATCTTACAAGTTTCTAAAGGATCTAAACCTATCAATATTTCCTCATTTTCACTTTCTACCTACCTTCTTTCAGTAAACCCATTTTGCAAACCTTCAAAAATATAATACCTTTAAGTACTTTGTCTCCAATGATAACGGTAGCAAAGTTTTCTAAACAATAGCAAAGTGTCAAATATTTTGAGATAAATAGTACAGTAACTTTTAAAGCAATACTCCCTCCGTTTCACGTGAGTGTAGACTTATTCCTTTTTCGTTCGTCCCACATGAGTGTGAACTGTCCAAAATGTCAAAGAATTTTTACTATTTCACCCACTCATTTTCTCTCCTACTTTACTTTTACATTCACAACATCAATCAACTTACTATTTCTTCCACTCATTCTCTCTCATATTTAATTTTTCATACTCACATACACCTCCTTCTACTATTTATCTTTCTTACTTTTTCTTAATTTATGTGTTCAAAATTTTGATTCACACTCACGGGAAACGGAGGGAGTATATATTTTGAAACGGAGGGAGGAAGTAATATAATACTAAGGTGGCGTTTGGTTCATAGGAAAACATGGGAATGGAATGGAAAATTTCCTTTTTTCCATTCCATTCCCATGTTTGGATGAATCATTTTAAAAAAAAATTTCCATTGGAATGGATAATTCCATTCCATAATGGAATTCAACATTCCTTTTTAAAAGTGATGAAAAAGTTTTTTCCTTTGGGAAAGGAAAAAAAAAAAAATTTTTTTGACCAAAATACCCCTACCCCCTACCCACCCCTACCCCCTACCCAGCCCCTACGCCCCACCCCCCACCCCCACCCCCCACCCCCCACCCCCACGATTTTTTTTTTTTTTTTGCCTACCCTCCCCCCCACCCACCCACCCACCCCCCACCCCCCACCCCCACCCCCTACCCCCTACCCCCACCCCCACCCCCTACCCCCACCCCCACCCCACCCCCACGAAATTTTTTTTTTTTTTTTTTTTTTGCCTACCCTCCCCCCCCCCCTACCCCCACCCCCCACCCCCCCACTCCCTACCCCCCCACCCCCCCACCCCCTCCCACGAAATTTTTTTTTTTACTCATTTTGCATACCCCCTACCTACCCCCCACCCACCCCCTCCAAAAATTTTTTTTTTTTTAAAGGGTAAATTGGTCATTTTATATGCTTTCATTCCATTCCTATAATTTGTATTTTCAAACCAAACATGATTTGTCAAGGAATTGAATGACAATTCCATTTCATTCCGTGCCAACCAAACGGAGGGGGTTGACCAGTTTTTTTCCATTCCAATTCCATTGACAATTCCATTCCTTCACTTTTTTTCCACCGAACCAAACGCCCCCTAAAAGAAAAACTTATCCATTTCTTAAAACAAAATAATAACTGTTTTTTATTCACAAAAAAAAAGCATTTTTTAAATAAAATAAAACAAAAAAACCCACTCACTTTGAAACAAGTGGAACTTTAATTGTCATACTTACTTGTGCTTACTTTTACCCTACCCTAATTTTGTCATCACGTTCTATAAAAGAGTAAAAGGACCAAGTGATTCATCCAAATTTAAGAAAATTGCACTCTACTGGATTGGCTTAGGGCAGAGGTGAATCAGCTAATTTTTTTAATAAGGTCATTTTTAACAGTTTACTTTAAATTTTACATCAAAATATTAAAATTGTGCAATTTCAGTACCAAATATCTTCCACAATCTCCAACAGCTTGCTTCAAATTTTGCATCAAATAAGAATCTTTACAAAATATTCTTATTATTTCATTTAATTAAAATATTTTTCATTAATCATATTTAATATTATTCAAATTACATTATATTAAATAGTATGCTATAAAACTTAAATAGGATAATTAATAACAGTAAATAAATAAATTTAAAATACAAATTTATTAGAAGAAACATTAAAATAGATAATTAAAATAAAAAACAAATTCCATAATATAAATAAAAAATATATGACATCTCCGTCTCAAAATGAATGTACAAAATTTGTTCAAAATTAATATCTACAAAAAATTGATAATTCATTTTGAGAGAAAGAGGAATTAGTAATTTAAAAAAAAATACAAAAAAACAGAAAAAGCTGTAAATTGACGCAGGTAACGGAAGAAGAAGGTAAGAAAAATGGAGTATCTTCAAGGCGATAAGGATATTCAACAACAAAAAAAAAACACGGAAGAAGAAGATAGCGCAAGAAATTACATGCGCCAAATCTGGCGCATCTTCAAGGCAGGGCCAAATTAGCGGGAGGTTTGGCATCGTTGTTGGAGGAGGATTTTACGCCAAATTTGAGTTGGTGTCGTTGTTGGCGTCCCTCTTGGAGATGGTCTAATAAGGCACTTCATGTAGAGGTGAAGCATCTATTTTCCTTGCTAATAAGATACTCACTATAAAATATCTGAAAATATTAAATCAATTTGTCAAAAGATAACATAAGCACGAATGCTAACAGTCAAGTAACAATCCATGTCAAATATGTAAACAAACTAGGGACTACACTGAGATTGACCGTGCTAATGCATGATATTATTGAATTTTATCTTTATTTTATTTAAAGTTAGTAATTATACAGATATGTAAATGGATACGTGCAAATTTGTGTCCACGTCCTCAGATAACACACAAGCTAAGAGACTTCCTTAAAAAGGAAAATCACTCATAATATATTGTTGTGGTAAATATATCAGTCAATTGATTTTCAGTATCAATAAATTTCAGACACACAATTTTTTTTTCAACAAGATTCATGATGAATTGATGTCTAATATCTATATGTTTGATTCTGAAGTATTGCACAGGGATTTTTGATATGTCTAGGATACTCTTGTTATCATACAAAGCAGTAAGATTTTTGCTATTTAACTCATAATCTTTCAGCATCTGATTTATCCAAAGTAATTGAGTGCAACAACTTCCAATTGCAATATATTCAACCTAAGATGTGGACAAGGACGCACAGTTTTGTGCCCGACTACACCAAAAACATGGTTGCTACCAAGGTGGGAACACCCACCAGTGGTGCTTTTATCATCAAAATTGTATGCCCACACTAAGCTACCATATCACAATAGATTAGATACAAAACAAGAGCAACATACATTGGAATACAAAGATGTATGACTTCACAAATCAGCCAATTCCTTGTGATTACCTTCTCATTTCTTCTGATTTACCTTTGATCATGCATTTCACCTATCACTTGGGAAGTGGGGTGATCTTTGTGAATTCTGGACAAAATGTCCTCTGGTCTATCAACAGACCCAATTTGGCATATTTCTGAAATAGCTCCTCCCTCTAAATCTAAAAAATTGTATTCAGACTCAATTCTTTAAGTGAATGTGTGTTCACATGTGAGAAAGGTTGTGTTCATATATGCAGACACATCTTCATCACATCTGGACTCACATCTACCTAATTTTTCTTTGCAATGCTTTCCTTATCTCTAGCTCCTATATCAGCAGATTTACACTCAAGTAGGCAACCTAAAAAATTATCCCCAACAGTTTTAACGTTAAGATCAAGTATATCATTAAACACAACATCATGAGAACTTAAACAATACAAATTGTCACGAAAATTGTAATAATTTTCCAGAAGATCTAAGGCCAATAAACACACATGTGTTGGACTCATCAAACACCTCATACATTTTCTTATCAAATTTCACATGGATATTGTCATCACACAACTGACTGTTACTTATCAGAAGATTTTCCCTAAGCCCCTCTACATGGTAGACATTGTGTTATTTTGAGAGACCCTCAACAACTAGAGAGGTTTGAGCCGAGGGAAGAGGTTTTGGCTTTTAGGGTTCGCCGAGGGTGTTTGAAGGAGATGTAAAGGGTTTCGGCTGGTGGTTTTATCGAGGGTGTTTGGAGAAGAAAATAAAAAATAGGGTTTCGGCTTTTAGAGAGGTTTGAGCTGAGGGAAGAGGTTTCGGCTATTAGGATTTGCCGAGGTCGTTTGAAGGAGATGTAGAAGGTTTCGACTGGTGGGGTTTGCCAAAGGCGAGTAGTTTAGGGATTTGGTGTTTGGGTGGGGTAGTGGAGTATGAGGTGGAGGGGGTTTCGGCTTTTGAGAGGTTTGAGTCGAGGGTGGGGTTTTGGTGTAGAGGGGTAGTGGTTTTGATGGTGGGTGGCGGAAGCAAGGGTGGTGAGTAGGTGCGCTGGTAGGTTTTGCCTAGGGTGAGTATTTTAGATGGTGGAGAAGGAGGAGAGACGGAGTTTTGGTGGTGATTGTGTATAAAGGGGTTTCGGCTAGAGGTGGTTGAGCTGAGGGTGTTGAAGGAGAAGTAGAGAAATTTGATGGTGGGTGGCATAAGCTATGGTGGTGAGGGGGAGTGGGGCGGCTTAGGGTTTTGCCGCTAGATTTTTTATGGTGGAGAAGTCCTATTATGGATCTTAATGCTCTGATGCCATATAAGATTTTAGAGAGAGAGACAAAGTCAATCATACAAGATAGGAAAGAATAATATGAAAGACTCAATTTTATTATGATACTAGAGATACATATTTATAGAATTTACAATGAGATGAGGTAATTTTCTAGAAGGTTTCTAGATCTATACAATCTATACAAATTTTTCTAAACTAATTGATAAACACAATATATAACAATATATACTTGATAATATAGAATATAATATTATGATAATATTATATTCCTAATACCAGCTACTGAATACAACATTGTTAATTATATACTATAAGATAAGAAACTATCCAAAAATCTCAATGCATGCACATGATTATTCACATTTAAATGATATTAATTAAAACTTTTCAACTACTTGAACCTTATCAATAAATCCAAAAGATGGAACCATTCCCAAACAAACAAAATACCTTGAATTTGTAATACTAAATTAAACGAAGTACCTATTTGGACTTCACACTTATTAACAACACTCTTAATCAAAAGTGTAATCCTTAGGGCGCAAAAAAGATTCTCCTTTTATTTACAAGTCAAACTTTTTCAAATATATAACGTTACTTGTAATTTTATGAAGTTGCACTCAATTGTTTTCCTTTTGAAAAATGTGATTCTCTTTTGGGACAATGGATAACAATAATAGTATTTAAGTACATATTTATTTTTTAAAGAAAGGATATATATGTATATTAATTTTTTTCAAAAATTGGGTTGGAACTTGCCCTTCCTCAATATATGGTAAGTCCATCACTGCCGAGAGATACTTCCACATAGAGGGGTGAATTTCCTTATGAATAATTTATTTGGGGTGGCTTGCAAAGTATGGGTGGGAGGTAGTATAAGGGAATAATTTCATGAGGTCCACTCACCCAAACCATTTTCCATAAAAGTTTAGGAGAGATTCAAAACCCTACCCACAAATAGTGCCTCGGATCAAAATTACATAAATACTTGAAAACCTTCATATCATAACCGCTTCCGGCTGTGAGAATTCGGGTTTGTCATTCTCTTTCTATTCATTTTTTATTCGACTCGCCACATATATTATTTAATGGAAATATATAAAAGTCTTGCTTCTAGGGTTTAATTGTATTGTTCTTATAATCAGTTTAAGCAAAATAACAAATTAGATTGGTATTATTAGTTGGAATGTCGAATTATGTGCTTCGAAATCGCATTCATGAATTAAAGGGACTCTAGGATAATCCTTTTGATGGTAATTACACTACTCTAACAGATCATATAGAGAGGTTGAGAAGAGAATAAAAAGTAAAGGAAGTTTACCTTGAAAGAGACCTTGAATTCTTTGATGGTTAGCCTAGTCAAAAGATTGAATCTTTGTGTTTAAACTTGATCAAAGTTTATGGACGAATTTGAGGGAGTTTCAAGAGTTGTTTTGCTAGTTCTGTCAGGGAAAGAATGTGGCAAAACGTGTGTTTTAGGATAAAAAAGCGTGTGTGTAATACCAAGAGATCATCTTGTATTTATAGGGTTATAAGACTTGGTCACTGTAGCGTTGTGAGAAAATTTCATCTTTTCATCTTTTTGAGTCGCCACCTATATTATTCGTTTGGAAACATAGGAAAACCATTTTGAAAGAGATTTGGGTTCGGGGCTTAGGTTATGGAATGGGTAGGTCAAGGAGCATCCATTCCACCCGATCCGGAGATCGGTCTTGCTAAAGAAAAGAGAGGTTTTCAATCTTTAAAATATGTATAATTAAAGAAAACAAGTAAACCCTAATCAATTTCTTGATTAGGAATGTCGGATTGTATGCTTCGAGATCGCCTCCATTGACTGAAGGGACTCTAAGCTAATCCTTTTGATGAGATTACACTACTCTAAAATCAATAGAGAGGTTGAGAAGAGAAACGAAAGTTAAAGGATGATTACCTTTTGAGGAGAGATTCGGACAGAGTTTTGACTTAAGTTTAGAGTTGAAACTTGATACGGACAGAGCTTCGCCTCGATCCTTGATTTGGATCTTGATGCGGACGGAGCTTCGCCTTGGTCCTTTTGTTCGGGCTTCGATGTTCGTCACTCAACGTGGTTGAAGGACGAATTTAGGAGTTGTTTGTGAGTGATTAGAAGGAGTCTTTCATGGAAAGAAACCAACAAATTGTGTGTGTTGTGTGTGTTCTTGATCAAGGATCAGAATTGTCGACCCCCGAAACACTGAAAGTCATCCAGTATTTATAGGAGATTGGAGAGGTGAAGGTGGAGAGGTAAAATCCCCTAGGAAGGTTCCAGAACTCAGTTCTGATTGGATACCCGAATTGATAAGGTTTTATCCAAAAAGAGAGTTTGAAACGGAGAAGGAGAGTGATTCCTGCACATCCTGTCGAGGGGATATCTCGCGCGAGATATGATATCTCGTGCGAGATAACTAGTCTCGATGACTATTTTGTCCTCTTCGTTGTTCCGTTAGTCGGTTAGGTCCAAAACTAATGAGGTTAGTTAGAAACTTAACGAAACATGGCCAGCGATATGCTTTCATCAAAACATAAAAGAGAGATGAAAAGTAGTGTAATCATGTAATTATGGGTTCGAGAATGGGGTGTCTGAGCCCTCGGCGACGAGTCTTATGAAAGAAGAAGTGTCGTCGATAGAAAAGACATCATTACGAACTGCGGGATGGTCGTGCCGCATGGCTGCCTACGTATCTCTATCGGAGAATCAGACCAAAACGTAGTTCGACTCCAAAACACGAAAAGGTTGCTTTAGGTATTTTGAAAATCATTTTTTTTTTTTGAAAATCGAGGAGATTTTATTTTTGAAAAGACGAATCCATACTGAGGAATCAAATCATGACCCAATTCTGAATATACCTGTTTGTCTGAAGATTCGCCTGTTTGGGCTCAGGAACACAACGGGAAAGATGTTAGAAAACAAAGGTTTACCTGCCCGGTCCTTTGCATCCTGTTGGTTTGTCTTTTGAGATTGGAGTGAGGTGACGATCCTTGCGATTCGAGACCGAGCTTTTGTTGAGGTGACGATCCTGGCGATTCAAGACCGAGCTTTTTGTTGAGTAGTACTCGACATACTACTTGTAGATGCTTGACACACCTACTTGGTGACGATCCACCTGTAAGGGCGCTGAATCGGGCTTTTGATAAGGTAAGTATTTGACATACTGACCCTAGATGCTTGACACATTTTAGATGTTTGACACACCTAATTGTTGACGATCCACCTGTCTGGGCGTTGAATCGGGCTTTTTTATTGGAATATGCTTGACGCCTGACACTTGACGTGATGGATGCTTGACGCGATGGTTGCTTGATGCAAAGGTTGCTTGACGCCATGGTTGCTTGACGCAATGGTTGCTTGACGCAATGGATGCTTGACGCTTGAAGAGATGCTTGACGCACTTATTTGGATGCATTGCTATATGGAAAGGTAGATGGTAGGCGAAATCCAAACACTCAACGTGTTTGATCTGAAAGTAGGCACTTGACGTGCTTTTAGGCACTTTAATTCCTGCAAGAGGGTTAGTGAAAGCATTTGCATAACAACATACATTCACTTAAGCATTTGTTTGTTCAAGACGATCAATGTGCACTCGACTCCGAGAATCAGCGGGGAGAATGAGTTCTATTATGTGAGAATTGAAAATCGTTTGTGATTTAAATTTTGGTTTTGAAGACCAACTCGTGAGGTCCATCTAAAGATCGAATGAGACAATCGTCTAATAGGATTCTGTTGAGATAACCCAAGTTCAACGCTAAGGTTCAGGATGCTTTGAGGATTTTTCCGTTGTCGTAGGACTTTTTTTTTTCATCGTCAAGCCCCTAAGTTTCTCGTGTGATGATCATTGACTGAACAAGGTCTAAACCACTCCAATGGCTTTCGCTATGTAGGACTTATGCTTCCTAATCCAAAGTACGCATTTTCCAAGGCTTCTGTCGACACCAAGCCCCAAGACTTCTTGCATGTTGTAGATGACTTCGTGAGCAGGCTTGTGAGGTTGCATGAATTGAAGAAGGATCCCCTCCTTTTTCCCTTTGAAATTTTTTTTTTCTTTCTTAGTGACGCACCCTGGTTTTTGCCTAGACCGCCTTTTCGGGTTTTCAATCTAGCGGGCATCTCTTTTGCGTCTTTTGTTTTTTTGTGCTCTAACTTTTGCCTAGGCCGCTCTTTACGAGTTTTCAACCTAGCGAGCCTTTTTTTTTTTTTGAAAAGTATGTGTACTCGAAGAGAACTCAGTTGGAAGAATCTCATTAAGGAGAAAGATGAGATCTCAAGTTTAGTTGAGGAGAGACGGACTCTATTCTTTGGAAGGTGATCCAAGCATTGACTCTTTTGGGAGAGTATAATCTCTAATGATGAGAGTGAGAGGCAAAAAGGAGGAAACTCCTAATGCAGATTTGATTACTCTTGAGAGTTTGAGTAGGGATTGACTGGGGGAGGAAAGGTTAGGAAGCCCCAGTTTTGTCGCTTGGATTTCAAGAGTGTGTATGAGAATGGCTAAGAAGAAGCCCCTAGACTCAACAAAGAACGCTATATGGCTCAAAGGTCTAGAAAAGTTGTTCTACTTTTAATGGACCTTGTATCATCTAGAAATTTCTTAACGAGTTTGAAAAGAAAGCCAATCATTAGTACGACTTAAGGCTAAACATTTCTCTTTATGGATTGATGTTGAAAGTCTTCTTCATTTGCATTGCCATTCGGGCTTCATTGTAAGAGGATGTTGAGGGATCCTCTTTTCTTCATTGATATCACTTGACTCTTCTTCTTTGCGGGAGAGTCCTTCTTGCCTTTGTTGAAATTTCATCCTTGTTGTGGGGCGATGAAGGCTTGAGAGTTTTTCTCTTTTTTTTTTTTTGATGCTCTATTTTTGCCTAGGACGATTTGAGGAGTTTCGACCTAGCGAGCTTTTTATTTTTGTACTCTCAAAGCCTTGAATTGAGTAGCCCCACTTTTCTTGGGATGAATGTTGATAGCAGCGCCTTTGGCTTCCTTCGTTTGTTGATCTTCGACTTTCAACATGAGTAATGTTTAGCCTTAAGCCTTCTAAGGATAGTTTTCATTTCAAACTTGTTTAGAAGTTTCTATTTTTCGTGATGATTTAAGGAATGAGGGTCCACTATTCAACATAGATCAAATGATATTCATAAAGAAAAACAACTCTTGGGAAAGTGTTTAGGATAAAGAGATAACTTTTATTGATAAGGAAATTCGAAACAGACTCGATAGTTCACTTGACACAAACTAGAGAGGATAGAGATGGACTAGAACGACTCTTCGAGAACATACTAGGAAGCTGACCTAATCTATATTTTTTTTCTTTTCTTTTTTTTTCAAAGGAAAAAGGGAGAGGACAATCGGAGCCCCAAGGTGGTGATGCTTCAGTTGATCTTGCCGGCTTCATACAAGTCTTGGATGGCATCCCTCAAATTGTAGCAATTGTTGGTGTCATGACCACTAAACTGATGGTAATCGCAAAATTTGTCGTGGTCCCAATCTTCTCTCATTTTCTTAGGATGATAGTCTTCCATTGGCTTCAATTTTCCTTGGCCTACTAGATCATCGAACATCTCCTTAAGAGTAGTCCCTCCAAAATCATGATAGGTACGACCGGTGCTCCCCTTTATTGGACGATTCTCCTTTTCTGAATTCTTTCTAAGAAGGATCAATTCATCAACTCTAAGGCCCGATTTATGGAGTTCAAGGAAACTAGGGAAGTAATTGCCGGCAAGCTTCTCTTGGTACTCTTCGCGGAGACATTGAAGTAGGATATGAATTTGTTCGTCTAGGCTTGGCCTATCAACGATTTCAGTCAGTTTGGTCCTCCATCTTTTGACGAAGTCTGCGAATGATTCATTCGGAAGTTGCTTAGTTTGCTCGAGGTCCCTTCTAGTAGTGCGGTAGGTAGTGTTGTCCTCAAATCGTTCTTGGAAGGCACGACTGGCGAGTGGCCAATCAAGCCTTGTGGAGAGTGGAAGAGTCATGTACCAATCTCTAGCGGCACCATCAAGGGTTTGAGGGAAGCATTGAACTAGCAAGTTGTCATCGACACCCATAGGTAGCATGGCCCAAGAGTAGGTTTCCAGATGGATTTTTGGACAAGTATTGCCATTGAATTTTGCAATGTCAGGTGTCTTGTACTTTCTAGGAAGCTTTGACATGGATTGACGAAGGGTGTCATAGTCGATAGAGAGCGAGGCTCCCTTACTCATATCGAGGGATGCAAGTTTCTTTTCTAGCATTGCCATGATAAGGGATTCGTCCTTGCTTTCCCTCTTTCTTTCTTTCTTGGAAGCATAACTCTCATTGTCGGAGGAGGAAGATGATGAGCTAGACTCATACACCTTTTTCTTGTGCTTGCGGTGCCTTTTAGCTTTCTTAGGGTATGATACTTCATCATTGGAAGAGGTCCTACTTTCTTTCTTCTTTGAGCTTAATTCGGCCACTTTTAGTTTCATGGCTTGGAGTTCGTCAACCATGGCTTTCATTTCCCCGGCTTGGATTCTCCTTTCAAGTTCTAATCGGGCCTCCATTTCATCGGCTTGGGCTTGTAGCATTTCTTCATATCGAATCCTTTGATCCTCAATTTCCTTCTTGAGTGCTTCGGAATTCATCGTGTCGGAAATAAATTGAATTGTTATCGTTGGAGAGGTAAGGGAGCTTGACGACCTTAGAGATGAACTCAAGATATCCCGACAAGACGCCTCTTAGAATATTAGCCCCAAACGATCCTAGATGGAGAAAAGGATGATGATTAAAATTACCTCACGAGCGATTTTTTTGAAGTTTTATTCTTATTAGAGACGGAGTTTTGACTCAAGGAGGGAGCGCACATCGATTATCAATCACAAACACAGATTCTGCAAATAATATCTCGCGCGAGACTAGGTGATCTCGCACGAGATAACTATTCGGAGATATAGATTTTATTCCTTTTTATTTCCTAGATTCATGGTCGGACGGACAAAGATCCGTTTTCTATCTAGCATCCTAGGTACATCTTACAGGTATACGTAATTCGAATCAAACCTAGGGACTCGATAATTGACCATTCTTTGTAAAATAAAGCCATGCAAAACTGATCGGAAGGATTTTTTTCTTTAAAGGGACTTCCGAAAGGGTCATTCCGAAGGGACATTTCCGAAGGGACTTTTTTTCTTTTTCCGAAGGGACTTTTTCGAATCCTTTTTCGATAGTCAATTTTACATTAACTTTATTTTGGTCAAAGACAAGAAAAATTACCGAGTCAAAACCGACCGGTCACGGAGTGTTCCTAGAAAGACAATCTACATGATATGTGGCGATGTAGGGCTGGAAGGCTAGGCTCCCCGCGATATGACAATCTAGGTGGATTGAATAAGCGGAGTGGGATGATCCAACTTCGGAGAGACCGGCGACTAGGTGGTTACCGTCATCCGTCCTTAGTGTGGGTCCCGGGTTAATCGGGGTATGTAGTGCAATGACAGATATAAATGAGTGCGTGTGTGTGATAGTCAATCTAGGTGATAGAGTAAAATAGAGATTTTTTTTTTGAAAATCAAAAGGAAAACAGATAATGGCCGCACCAAGTGGTTGCCTACGTTTCTCCCAATTTAGGAAGACTCAGGCCGTCGTAGTTCCACATAAAGAGAGAGAAAGAGAGATAAATAATTCAATTTACAACTCTCGAATCCCCAATGGACCGGACTTTAATTAAATAAAACCCAATCGCACGCAGTTTATAAATAATAATCAATTATTTAAAGAAAACGAAGGTTCGAGTTCTACACCTTAAGGGAGGCCTTAAGATGCGGGAACTCTGCAGATAATGAATTCTGGGATCCCCCTTGCATGTTCGACTCTCGTCTTGGACTATGAGATAAACGAGAGAAATCAGAAAATAACCAGATTGCCGAAGCCATATCTCGCGCGAGATATGATATCTCGCCGCGAGATATGCTTCATCTGAGAGCAGAAAATTCGAATTTACAATTTTTTTTTTGAAAACCTCTCTTTTAATTTTGACGCAAGTTTAAGCCTCTTAATTTTAAGTCCCCAGCAGAGTCGCCACTGTAGCGTTGTGAGAAAATTTCATCTTTCCATCTTTTTGAGTCGCCACCTATATTATTCATTTGGAAACACAGGAAAACCATTTTGAAAGAGATTTGGGTTCGGGGCTTAGGTTATGGAATGGGTAGGTCAAGGAGCATCCATTCCACCCGATCCGGAGATCGGTCTTGCTAAAGAAAAGAGTGGTTTTCAATCTTTAAAATATGTATAATTAAAGAAAACAAGTAAACCCTAATCAATTTCTTGATTAGGAATGTCGGATTGTATGCTTCGAGATCGCCTCCATTGACTGAAGGGACTCTAAGCTAATCCTTTTGATGGGATTACACTACTCTAAAATCAATAGAGAGGTTGAGAAGAGAAACGAAAGTTAAAGGATGATTACCTTTTGAGGAGAGATTCGGACAGAGTTTCGACTTAAGTTTAGAGTTGAAACTTGATACGGACAGAGCTTTGCCTCGATCCTTGATTTGGATCTTGATGCGGACGGAGCTTCGCCTTGGTCCTTTTGATTGGGCTTCAATGTTCGTCAATCAACGTGGTTGAAGGACGAATTTAGGAGTTGTTTGTGAGTGATTAGAAGGAGTCTTTCATGGAAAGAAACCAACAAATTGTGTGTGTTGTGTGTGTTCTTGATCAAGGATCAGAATTGTCGACCCCCGAAACACTGAAAGTCATCCAGTATTTATAGGAGGTTGGAGAGGTGAAGGTGGAGAGGTAAAATCCCCTAGGAAGGTTCCAGAACTTAGTTCTGATTGGATACCCGAATTGATAAGGTTTTATCCAAAAAGAGAGTTTGAAACGGAGAAGGAGAGTGATTCCTGCACATCCTGTCGAGGGAATATCTCGCGCGAGATATGATATCTCGTGCGAGATAACTAGTCTGATGACTATTTTGTCCTCTTCAGTTGTTCCGTTAGTCAGTTAGGTTCAAAACTAACGAGGTTAGTTAGAAACTTAACGAAACATGACGAAACTGATATGCTTTCATCAAAACATAAAAGAGAGATGAAGAGTAGTGTAATCATGTAATTATGGGTTCAGAATGGGGTGTCTACAGTCACCGAGTTTAGGAGTCCAAGTAAGGTAGGAAATCATCCTAGAAACGTCCAAGAAGATCACAATCAGTAATTTCCCAAATGACGAAGAGTTAGGGTCAAGGAAGAAATCGTCTTCGAAAAGGAAAGAAATCAACCTTTCTAAGAGAGTTATCTCGTGCGAGACAACTAGTCATTTTTTACTATTTTTTCCCTCTTTGGTCATTAGTTAGTCAGTTAAGTCCAACTAATAGAGTTAGTCAGAAATTTAACAAAACATGACAAAATTGTAGGTCTCATTCTTAAAATCAAAAGGCGAGTCTAGAGTAGTGTAATTATATATAATGTGGTTTGAATGTGGTATCTACAGATCCCCTCAGTGATAGAACTTATAAAAGAAGTAATGTCGTCGATAGTAAAGACACCCATTCAGAACTCGAGATTGTCATGTCGCACGACTGCCTACGTATCTCTATCAGAGAATCAGACCAAAACTTAGTTCGACTCCAAAAAAGATGAAAAGGCTATTTCAGGTATTTTGAAAATTAATTCTTGTAAGGGTAAACTCATACTAAGGAATCAAATCGTGACCCAATTCTGAATATACCTGTCCGTCTGGTGGTTTGCCTGTTTTGGCTTTGAACCTGCGAAAATGTTAGAAAACTAAGTTTTACGTGTCTGGCTTTTTAAATTCGGACGATTCGCATATTTGGACTCTGAACCAGTTTTTGTTGATGACGATCCGCCTGTTAGGACTCTGAAATGTTGGAAAGAATTTGATCTCTAAATCAAATCCTTTGTTCAGTTTGCTATCCTCGATCAAACTAGTTGAATGATTAGCCTATTTGGGTTCCGAATTACTGAAGGAACTTGATCTCTGAATCAAATCCTTTAGTCAACATACTATCTTCGATCATGTTGAGTGAATGATTCACCTATCTGGGTTCTGAATCATTGAATGAATTTGCTATCTTTTATCAAATTCTTGGGACAACTTTTTATCTTCGATCAATTTGAGTAAATAATCCGCCTATATCTGGGTTCTGAATCACTGAATGAATTTGTTATTTTCGCTCAAATTGTGTACTAGTTCTCTAAATGTGGTGACCTCTATCATTGGTGTTTTTGACCCAAAGCTTATTCTGAATCGGGTTCAATTCGTCGTGGAAAAATTATAACTTTTCTGAATTTCGAGGCAGTCGTTAACTTTTCTGATCAAAGACTAAGAATGGTTGTAATCCGGGGACTTGTCTCGCACAAGAGACGTTGTCTCGCGTGAGACAACTGTTGGTATAATGCCCTAGGCTTTAGTTATGTTTAACTAAAACCGTCATGTATCATCTTTATCCTTGATTATAGAGAAAGTTTATTATTTGATTATTATATATTTTTTGCATATTTATTGTAATAATCTCCGTCCCTAATTATTAAGTGAATAATTAGTATAAATGTTAATGGATAATCATATGATGAATATATGCATAGAGATGCACATTAAATTTATGGGTACTTGTTAGTGAACAAGTGACTGGACTTGACCCATATGAGATTTATGTCATGGTCAAAATGTCATAATTAAATCTCATATGGTCACTTCATTTAGTCCCTAGACCTGAGAATTATCATGACCTTACATATGATGAAAGTTATGTTTGATTTTAGTCAAACGATATCTTAACACGATATTTATAAAGGCTATCTTTGACATGATCAGATTCATGATGGGAAGGATTATAAGTCAAGATGGAATTTGTCCCTCGAAAGAGAGATGTTTTGCTTGGCCCCCTAGATGAGTGATAATGATGAAAGTGTCTGCTACTAGAGGGTCTTCGCTCGTACGACGATCAAGAGAGAAAAATCACCAAAAGGTTTCTCAATTTCTTTCATAGGTTTAAGGATCTAGCAATCCTCAAGAACCGTTCTTGGTTCATTCAAAGGTGTGGATACTACTAGAGGGTCTTCACTCGTACGACGATCAAGGCCTAGAGTTCAAATCTAAAGATTCAAATTTTTTGAAGATCGAAGATTGTGATTCAAAATCACACCGATAGATTGTTCGATTGCTCAAGAATGGAAAGCAATTAAGGTTGATAAATTCTATCTCATAGGAATTCAATTTAATCGTATAGAACGGATCTTAGGGCTCTTAGGTTTTGTGTTATTTAGATGCTAATTCCGCTGCGCATGGACGCATAAAACCTAACAATGGTATCAGAGCCCCGTTGGTATGATTAAGTTTGAATTAACATGCTAGAAGAATGATATAAATTGTTTATATGTTCCTTGCATGTTTTGTATGCGATAGAATTTTAATTATTTATGTGAAACAATGTTAAAAAAAATCGTTTTCTGATTATGTCGAATTAAATCTATTAAAAGGTTATTTTATATGATTTAATTGCTTTATGATTGGAATTGATTGAAGCTGAAAAATCTGCAAGTCTGGCAACTCTAGTCACGCGACAGAGTTGGCCATGGGCAGTCAGATGGGCTCGTCTGGTCGCGCGACAGATCAGGCCTTCTGGATGTTTATGTCACGCGACAGACTTTGCCAAATCTGGGCAGAATCAGTTTGTTAATTTTTCCTGCTAATCTGTGATTATGTTCATAATCTGATATGTTTCTGTTTTAATCTGGTTGCTGTAAATTTCTGGAAATTAAATTTATAGGGCTATGCTAGATTAATTCATTGTTTATGCATGCTTAATTAATTTAAATGTGATTTTATTAATTGTTGCGATGCATGAATTATATGTTCTTATGTGTTAAGAGTTTTGTTAGATGTTTAGTTGAAACATTGAATTGTAATTTCCTGAATGTTTAAATTGAAACATTAAAAATTTTGTTCTCTGATTGTTTATGAGAAACAAAAATTTAAAGGAATCTGATTGTTTGTGAGAAACAAGTTAGTATACAAAGTATTGATTATGTTGCAAATCAGAGCTAGTATTCTAATTGTGCATGTCTAGGAGAGTTCTGTCGAAGGAGAGATTTGGTACTTAAGTAGTCCTTGTGGCTCACCTATTTTTCTGGGAACTTACCTGCTGTACATTATAATTATCTTTGTTGATATGCTTATAATCTGCTTTAAAGAACCTTCATTTAACTTTTAAGTTCTTTATGCCAATCCATGATTAAAACACTTGAGACCACTCGGATAGTTTTGGGTGGGCTTGCCATAGCAAGGTACTTTGATTCTATTCGTTGTGCGAGCAAGATGAGGAAATGGTGGTTTCTATACGTTTAAAGTGGATGAACTTAATTGGGTTATCAAAATGGTTTTGGACCTAAGTCATAAGATGAGATTAAAATATGCTTAGACATATGATGTCTTAAATAAATCTCATAAAAGATCTAAGAGTCATATACGATATGATTGATGTTTTCTACCTAATTAATTTTAATCTTGAGCGGTGCGCCATAGCGTACTTGAGATTAAATTAAAGTTGGATCTTAGCCCATTAAATGTATATTATGCTTATTTGCATTGGAAGGTGTATAATTTAGTGGGAGTATTTGTGAAATACATGATTTTCTCTTAGATGATAAATGTGTTGATATTGATATGTGTTCATATAGTTTGCATATTTGTTGTAGAAGTAGCATTACACAATAAGTTGCGATTCGTCCTTATGAAGGACAAAGTTCGAAAGGAACGATACAGATAATTCTGATTGGATCAGAGGCCTAAAGAATGGTTCTTAGGAAAATGTGTACGTTCTTGATGAATCCATTCCTGCTGAACCTACTGCAAATATTGCAAAGGTCAAATAAGGAGCAACATTAGAAACATGTTGATGATTCTAATAATATTGCTTGCCTTATAATTGCCACTATGTTTAAAGGCTCTTATGAAGAACCTTGAACATATGAAAGTTACTTTTGTTCTAGCACAACGCACAAAGGAAATGTTCCAAGTGCAAGCAAGGCAAGAGAGGTTTGATTGTGTTAATGGTCAACACAAGAAAGGGGTTTAAAAGAAAACACAAAGTAGGTAAAGCAAAGGTTGCTAAACCTAGGGAAAAAGTTGCCAAAGCCGAAGAGGCTAAACCAAAGTGTCTCAAAATGATGCATTTTGCTACCATTGTAATGAGATTGTCATTGGAAGCAAAGTTGCAAGGCTTAGTAGGAAGGCCTAAAAGGTGAAGAAGGACAATATGATTGCTACTACTTCAAGTATCTATATCATAGATATTTTCCTTTTGACTTCTTGTTCTTGGGTATATGATACCGGACATGGATCCCACATTTGTTTAAATGTGCAAAGAATAAAGAATAGAAAGCTACTCAAAGAAGGTAAATTAAACCTATGCGTGAGAATGAAGCAAGAGTTGCTGCATTAGTCATAGGGACTTATGAAGTCAATTTACCTAGTGAACTAGTACTTGTTTCGAACAAATGTTACTAAGTTCCGGATTTGGGTAGGAGTATTATTTTCGTTTCTTATATGGATGATGAAGAATATAATTTTCTTATTGAGAATAAGAAGTTTTATATTTATTTAATGATATGCCTTATTGTATTGCATATGTCATTGAATGGTCTTCATATCCTTGATGATGAGAAACAAAATAATATTGATGATATCTATAATATAAATGGGAAATCTAAACCGAATAATATGAACAACGCGTTCATATGGCATTGCCGGCTTGGTCAGATAAATAAGAAACATATATCTAAACTCCATTAACATGGATTGTTAGACTCATATGACTCTGAATCATTTGAGGAATGTGGATCTTGTTTATTGGGATTATTGACCAAACCACCCTACACTAAGAGTAGTGGGAGGGTTAGTGACTTATTGGTCATTATACATGAGATGTATGTGGACTATTAAGCAGCATTGCTAAGGGAGGATTTTGGTGTTTCATCACATTCACCGATGACTTATCTAGATATGACTATGTCTATCTGATGAAGTCCAAAGGTGAATCATTTGAGATGTTTCGAACATTTCAAGATGAAGTACAAAACAACTTGGCAAAACTATTAAGTACTTCGATTAGATCGAGGTGTTGGATATTTGAACCAAGAGTTTGACAATCATCTCAAAACTGTGAAATTGTTTCAGAGTTGACTCCACCCGGAACACCACATTGTATGGTGTATCTGAAAGGAGGAATTGAACCTTGTAGGACATGGTTCATTCGATAATGTGTCAAGTTGACTTTCCTATTTCCTTTTGAGGATATTCATTCGAAATAATGCGGTTACACTGAATCGAGTCCCTACTAAATCAGTTCCTAAGGCCCCACATGAGATGTGGTATGAAAGAAAACTTAGTTTGTCTTTCAAGAAGATTTGGGCTTGCAAAGCTTATAAGAAGAGACTTGTCTCTGATAAGTTAGCACCAAATCTGACAAGGTTATCTTCGAAAATTAATCTTACAACCGCAAAGAGAACAAAATGTTTGTTGCTCTATACGATTCGTTTCTTGAGAAATAGTTACTCAATAAAGAATCTAGTGGGAGTAAAATTAATCTTGAAGAAGTTCAAGAACCCAAAAATAATATGAAACCAAGAGTAGAGACGAAACCAAGTTCACAAGGAGTTGTGGAACTGGTTCAAGATGCACAAGTCCATCGTAGATCGGATAGGTTACGATTCGAACTCAAGAAATATTGATTTCTCGTATCGAAAAGTAATAAGATGGAAGTCATTGAGAATGACGATCCTACTTCCTATCTTGAGGCGATATCCACTCCTAAGTTCGGAAAAATGGTTAGGAACCATGAAATCCGAAATGCAATCCATGTTTGATAATCAAGTTTGGAACTTCATTGGGCTACCTAAAGGTGTAAAAACTAAAGGCGCAAGTAGGTCTTCTAGATCGACATGGATGGGAAGGTGTATACTTTCATTACTAAGGATTGTAGCAAAGGGATTTAGGCAAATTCATAGTATTGACTATGTTGAAACCTTTTCGCCAGTTACAATGTCGAAGTCTATTAGAATTTTAATTGCCATTATCGCATATTATGACTATGTGATATGACAAATGGATGTCAAACGGCTTTCTTAAAATGGAAAGATTTTTAAGGATGTGTATAGTACACAACCCGAAGTTTTGTCGATCCAAGAAATTCTAATAAAGTATGCATGTTGCAAAGATCCATGAGATGGGTTGAAGCAAGCTTCAAGGAATTGAAATCTTCATTTTGATGAATCAGTCAAAGAGTTTGACTTCATCAAGTACGAAGATGAATCTTGTGTATGCATGAAATTCAGTGGGAGCGTAGTATTATTTCTATTGTTATATTACAATGATATTTCACTCATTGGAAAAACGAAGTTCCGACACTTAAGACTGTCAAGTCTTGGTCAAGGAAAGGTTTCTCAATGAAAGATATGGGTGAAGCCGCTTACATCATTGGCATCAAGATCTATAGAGATAGATCTAAAAGGATAAGTTGGTTTGAGTTAAAATACTCACATTGACAAGATTCTTAGAAGAGTCTAAGAAAAGTAACTTGTCAATGGGTCATGGTGTTTCTCTTAGCAATACTCATTGTCTTATGACAACTGATGAGCAAAAGGGAATTAATGAAGTTCCATATGCTCCGACATTTGGATCTGTCATGTAAGCCATGACTTGTACTAGACCCGACGTCTCATATGCTTTGAGCATGACGAGTTGATACCAATCTGATCCTGTTGAGAACCAATGAATGGCAGTTAAGACGATCCTTAAGTACTTAAGAAGAACTAAGGATACGTTCTTGGTATTTGAAAGATTGGAAGTTAATCTTGTTGTAAGGGTTACATAGATGCTAGCTTCCAAACTGACAAAGTTAATTTAAAATCGCAATTAGATTTTGTGTTTATGCTTATTAGAGGTGCAGTTTTGATTGGAAGAGTTTCAAGCAGAAAATTGTAGCTGATTCTACTACTAAGGCCGAATTTTAGCAACATATGATGTAGCTAAAAGAGGCAGTTTGGATCAAAAGTTCATTTAGTGTTTTGGAAATGTTCCAAGTATCACTAATCGGTGGAACTTTGCTGTGATAAATGTGGTGCCATTTGTACAAGCAATGGAACCAAGGTCACAACGGTGATCCAAACACATACTTAGACGTTTTTCGAGAATTCATAAAGAATGAGAAGACGTTAAGATATGCAAAATATCAACCAATGATAACATTAGGGATTCACTTACAAAGACCCTCGCACAGGCAGAAGCATGATGGTCATGTTAGGTCCATGGATATTCGATACATAGATGGAGCCTAGTGCAAGTGGGAGATTGTTGGTATAATGCACTAGGCTTTAGTTATGTTTAACTTAAACCGTCATGTATCATCTTTATCCTTGATTATAGAGAAAGTTTATTATTTGATTATTATATATTTTTTGCATATTTATTGTAATAATCTCCGTCCCTAATTATTAAGTGAATAATTAGTATAAATGTTAATGGAAAATCATATGATGATTATATGCATAGAGATGCACATTAAATTTATGGGTACTTGTTAGTGAACAAGTGACTGGACTTGACCCATATGAGATTTATGTCATGGTCAAAATGTCATAATTAAATCTCATATGGTCACTTCATTTAGTCCCTAGACCTGAGAATTATCATGACCTTACATATGATGAAAGTTATGTTTGATTTTAGTCAAACGATATCTTAACATGATATTTATAAAGGCTATCTTTGACATGATCGGATTCATGATGGAAAGGATGATAAGTCAAGATGGAATTTGTCCCTCGAAAGAGAGATGTTTTGTTTGGGCCCCTCGATGAGTGATAATGATGAAAGTGTATGACCATACCCCAATGCGATTGGATTATCATTATACTCAATATCGAGAAAGCATTGAACAAATACAAGTTGACGTGGACCATGACTTGTGTTCAATATAACATCGTGAGACAAAGGGAGAAATGTAAGTGTACCATTGGAAACGTGAACTCTTACGTTATATTAATTGGGTAGACATAATAGCTTGCTAGAGTCCGCTTATGTTTTATGAGGGTCGATTTGATCAGACTCATTGCCAACATAATATAATCCTATTGGGTCACACACAATTGAAATGAATTAGTTAAACCAAAGGAAGAAATGATTGAGAGTTCCTGCATATGGCGTACTGGGTCGTGCGACGGACCTTGCCAACTGGCAAATGTCGCCGCGCGACAGATCTTGCTAGAGGCGGTTTACAGCCTGGTTTTCTAATACGATTAGTGCACAAATATTAATACTATTGTAGTATAAATATGAGTCTGTGAGCAGTCGAAAACTAGATGAATTTCAAGAGAGAAAAATCACCAAAAGGTTTCTCAATTTCTTCCATAGGTTTAAGGATCTAGCAATCCTCAAGAACCGTTCTTGGTTCATTCAAAGGTGTGGATACTACTAGAGGGTCTTTGCTCGTACGACGATCAAGGCCTAAAGTTCGAATATGAAGATTCAAGTTTTTTGAAGATCGAAGATTGTGATTCAAAATCACACCGATAGATTGTTCGATAGCTCAAGAACGGAAAGCAATTAAGGTTGGTAAATTCTATCTCATAGGAATTCAATTTAATCGTATAAAATGGATCTTAGGGCTCTTAGGTTTTGTGTTATTTAGATGCTAATTCCGCTGCGCATGGACGCATAAAACCCAACAACAACCTCACCAGAGGCTTTATATCAGGAGCCTCTCCTTATTTAAAATCACTTTTCTTCAAACTTTCTCTCTCAAGTCCGAAGCCTAGGTGATTTCTTGCCAAAAATATCTTCAATTTATTGTTGATTTCTTCAACCAAACCATTCCAAATTCCCTTCTAGGCTTGAATTAATGGCTTCTTCATCCCATAGAGAGCACCAAATGGGTGGACACCTCAAGGGTAAAACCTATCGTTCCAACGATCTCCTCGCCTTTCGGGAAGACCATATTTTTTACCACATTTGTTGAGGATCGGTAAGCACTTCTTCTTAAACTCAATTTCGTATTTGAATTCCATTACTTCCACGCTGTAATGTGTCGATTCCATCAAAATTGGGATTTCCCCCTATTTCAAAGTTAGGGTTTATGCAATGCATGCTAGATTTTCTTGGTTTCGCTTTGTATTTGATGATGCTTGTGTGCATATATGAATTTCCTAGTTGTTTAGGATTGTAGGTGGTCTTGTTTTGGGTGGCCACATGCAAGTTTATGCTTGAAAACCTATTATGCATGCTAGGTGTTTGATGAAATGCTTCAATGATTTTTTTTTCTTTTCTTGAATTTCCTTTCATGAATGCTTTCTAACGTACTAGTATGAGTATATGAAATGCAAATCTATGTGATAGCATGCTTGGGATGCCTATTGACATGATTTGGTAATGTATGCCTAAAGTGATGTGTTTTAACCTCTTTTCGCTTAAATTCTGATTGTTGACCTCTTTTATTGTCTTCTTTGTTTTGTAGCCATACAAGCCGATCAAGAATAGTCGTTAGAGTGTTCAAAAAGTAGCTGAGCTTTGGAATGTCCTCACTAATGAGGTCAAGGAGAGGGTTGGAGCTGCGGAGCTTCATGCTTTCTTCGACAATGTTTGAGGAATGAGGCGGTCTCCTCAGGTTTTGCAGGCCATTAGGGAGAGATAGTGGGATACGACCCACACACTTCATTTGCCTTTTGGGAAATCTACCATGACTCCCACATATTTTTATGCTATCATCGAGTTGGAGTGTGCTGGCACTCCATTGCCTTTGAATCTGGGTTGTAAGCTTTCTAATGCAGAGATCACCACACTTCTTGGATTTTGCATGTCCCGCAAAAGAAATGGGATGGAGCTTGCACCTCTTCGGACTAGGGTCTGAGGTTATATTGATAACCTGAAAGTAGCTAATGTTGCTAATGTTGATAAGGTCGCTCGGGGTTTCATATGGTGGGGTTTATCGGAGACCCTTTTTGCTAATCATGGCTCTATAGCTCGTCTCTCTCTGCTCAATTTGTTGAGAGACTTTGATGTTTGTGTGACTGATGGAGGATTTCTCCCTCTAATTATAATCACTAGTTATCACAGTAGTAATATCCACACATACAAGGGTCGAGTCCACATAGACTCGTGTATGGATAAGTAAATTCAAATAGTGCGAGAAGTAACAAACATAGGTTTTTATTTGTTGATTGATTATTATCCTAAGAAAGCAATAATTAAATAACAAGAAATAAATCAAGAAGACAAGGAATTCATGGATTGGGATTCATAACTATTATCTCTTTATGCTATTTCAAAGGGGATAAATTAAGGTCAATCTCATTCAAGGGTTCGTTCACAAAAGATTAGGGTTGGGACGTTTGATGTGCGGATTGCAACCCTAGTTTCTCTCTCTTGTTTATACCTTCCTCTAGGTTAATAAAAACATTCGAAAGATCCAATTAAATCATAAGAACAATAGAACCTAGATTTATATGATTTTCGCTAGGTCCTCAGATAAATCTATTCATCTCAATAATGGTCAATGCATAAACTATCCACGTGAGTGCAATTGTTTATACCCAAGTCTCAGATCTTTACAATACACAAAATCTACAAGCATTATCATGAATATGTGACTACAGTTACATGGATGCATCTAACTTACAATTCTCCACCATTGAATGAAAGATGAATGAATAATAGGAATATCATTGTCACCAAAGTAAGATATTTTATAGGGTCACTTGTGTCATGCTCTTAATCAATGATAATAAGATGAAATTTTTGCACAAGGACACTCATATGCATGTTTAAACACAATTGTCAACCTGGCTACTCTTTAGGGATCAACTATGTATTTATGGCTTGTAATGTATCGCGACAATCGCGGGTTAGGTTCAGGTTACAAATGAATATAAGAACATATGAAGTCAAGGAAGTGAAACTAGAAAGTCTTCAACATATATCCCTCACTTTGAATGTATCTCTCCGCTCACCCATGTCAACCCATTGATTCAACCCCAAACTTATGATTTTTTTTTCAGATTTCTCTTCATTTTTTTCTTTCCTTTGCTTTGCATATAAATCACGAAGAATACGTTGCATTAAACACTTTTCATAAGCCCCTCTTTTCAATGCCATGCATAACACTTTTTCTTTCTTTCATTATCTGACGCGCCCCAACTCGTGGTCCTACTTGGCCCCATGTCCGGGACACACTCGGAAGACGTCTTAATTTTATTTTTACTTTGGAAATGTTCTTTCTTAATTATTTAATATACCAAAAACTTGTTTAAACTTAAAAGCTTTCCTATATATCGTTGGAAGTAACAACACATTGTTTAAAACCCAAACACCACACTTACAAACTATTTACAACTCGTGGTACATAGCTCCAAAAAATTACAATGTTTACTTACAATATTTACAATCACTAAAAGGGTACCAAAAATAGTGACATAAAGTTTAGGTCTCGGGTATACTATTGGTTATACATTTATACAATACAAACCAATACAAAATACCTGCCCAAAGTAACATACCCAACTCGATGTCCTTCTTGTGCTCAATGTGGCCTAGCCCCTGGCTCGCCCTTATCTAAGGAAAAACAATAAAGGAAGGAGTGAGATAAATCTCAGTAAGCTATTATGAATGAAACAATATGATATGTGCAACTGCAACATATAAACATATATCAACTTAATCTTCTTATACACCACAATCTTGTAAACATATAGAAGGGTGCATAAGATAAACACATAAGTGCGATAACATATAATACTTAGAAGGATGCTGAGCCAAGGTTCAATCCAAAAGAATATAATAGTCTAAGCAGCATCAACAGCTGAAGAAGAGGTTCCGGAACCAAACAACAACATCAACAACAAGGGAAAAATGACACCAAGTCAAATCCCAAACGTGTAGCTAGAATAATCACTCAAAGGGAGCTAGCAAAAACTCAATCATGGCCAATGGCAGGGGTAAAAATGGGAAACCAGTGAATGGTATTATAATGAACTTGGCTCGAGTGCCATTATAATCTCATACCACTGCCCGATGTAACAATCAAGTACCAGCTGGACTTTAAATAAAAGTACAGTAATAAATACTTGCTTAAAAGGACAGTATATGATTTCAAAGTAGGGAACCATACCAAATACATCATAATAAGATGATAAACATGTATTACTCATAAATAACACAACGTCTATAAATCCTTGAAACCATTCATTTTAGCTTAGGATTCCAAAGTAGGGAACCCTATCAAACACACCATTAAAGATGTCAAACAAGTCAATATTGTGTAACACATAAGATCTACACACTCAACATAACATTTCAAGGGTCTTTTATCAACAATATAATTTTTAGAGCAATTTGGGTTTCATGACAATCAAGTGTTCCACCCATTTTAACCAAGTATTAAACAACCTTCCCAACATCATAATTGAGATGTTAAGACATCATTTGGTAGTCCATATATTGTACTTTGATTATGGTGTTCAATTGGGTTAAAAGATGTATTAGGTATTTAGTAATAATTTCTTTAAAATGCTTGACAACCTTGATATTTACACCTACAATTTCACCCCAAGCTAGCACCACCGTACACACACTTCATTATAACTCATCCAAGTCCATTTCAATCCATTCGAAACTCAAGGAAAATGTTCCAATGTTACATACAACATTTATACTTCATCAATTTTAACTTAAAACATCATCTGAGCAAGAATTAAAGGAAGGAAACAATAACTTACCTTCCGAAATAAAACGAAAGAGTTCAAAATCTACTTGAATATAAATGATCTACTCTGCTTCCTGAACATTTTGACGGAGTCGGATTGAAGAACAGACTAGTATTGAATTTATGGTGAATTTTTGAATAAAACCTAATCATAGTACAGAAAGAACGGAGGAGAGTAATATTTTGGTCTGATTCAGGAAGCTTCATCACGGTTTAACCTGAGGATATATTTTAAAAGAAATTTCACTTAAGCTCCTCCAAGAATTGAGTTGTTACAATTAAATTTTTTAAGTTTTAACTTTTACACTTTAGCGCCTCAGTATATTTTATAGGTTTTTAGTTAAATTTCAACAATTACTAATTCAACTACACAACTTCTATTAGTTTCAATTAGTCATTAAATAATTCAATTTATTTTATTAACTTACTTAAAAATGTCAAATAAGTTATTAAAAATATTAAAACTAACACAAAATAATCACAATATAATGCAATGCATGAAATGATATGCAACACACGCCACATACACGTGCTCAACATGTGATCAAAATAGTGTCTGGTTTTAGGGTCGTTACAATCACTCCCCTTAAAGAAAATTTGTCCCAAATTTTTAATTTACTTATCGAGAAGATCAAACAACCACGAATACTTTCGTTCCATATCTTCCCGAAGTTCCCAAGTCGACTCTTCGACATTATGGTTCCTCCATACGACCCTAACAAGTGGAATGCTCTTGTTCCTCAACTCTTGAACTTTGGTATCAATTACTTGAATTGGTTGCTCCACATAATACATATCCGGCTCAATATCTTCCGGTACTCTCGATAACACGTGAGATGGGTCGTGTAAATATTTATGAAGCATGGAGACATAAGTGGTTTCTAGCAAACGATTATATTCACCCAATTAATATAACATCAAAGCTTGATTCCTTGATAGATCAAATGTCACAATCCCTTTGTCCACGATGTCGAATTGAACATGAGTCATGGTCCACGTCAACTCACATGTTCAATGCTTTCTCGATTCCGAATATGTTGATAATCCGAGTGCATTTGATCTCTATCAAATCTCTTGAGTGTGGCCACACATTTCATCACCATCATTCATCGAGGGGCCCAAGTAAACATCTCTCTCAATGATAGGGACAAATCCCATCTTGACTTATTATTCTTTCCTACAAGAATCCAATCGTGCCAACATATCCCTTATTGCTATTCTATTAAATATAGTGTTAGAATACATCAAACACAATGTTCATCATGTGGAAGACGATAATAATCTCAGGTATAAGGATTCAAATGACACGACTATTATGAGATTTAATCATGACATAAATGACTATAGATCATGTCATAAATCTCATCGGTAGGTCATGTCCAGTACTTGTTCTCTAGTAAGTACCCATAAGTGTAATGTGCATCTCATGCATATAATCATCTCCATGATTATCCATTATCAACTTATACTAGTTATTCACAATAACTAGGTACGCAGGTTATTATAATAAACATGCAAATATATAATAAGCCAAATAAACTTTCTCTATAATAAATGATAAAGACGATTACATAGCGGTTTAAGTTATAAGTCAAACATAACTAAAAGCCTAGGGCATTATGCCAACAGTCGGTGCCCATCCTAGAGCATGGTCCTGTCGCCTATCGGGTTGACCCGGATGCTGCGGTGAGTTTGTTTTACTCTTTCCATCTTGATATCTTGTTCTGTATTTTTCTCTTTTGTTGAGTATTTTGTATCTCTTCGGCTGAGTATTTCTTTTGTTGTTTGCTTGTGCAGGTCTCGGGGCGGTCCTTGGACGTGCTTACCCGCTGGTACGTGGGGTTGAGGGCCTTTATGAAGAAGCTTCTGAGGAAGATGTCATGCGGGTCTTTGCGGAGCTCGACGGAGTTCGAGCCGATGCCTTCGAGGAGGTCTGTAGATAATCCTTCTTCGAGGGCTGAGCCAAAGTCACAGCCTGAGGTGCTGGTTCGGAAGCGGCAAAGCTTTGATGCGGGGACGTCTTCGGGGGCCCAGAGGCCGTAGACGCTTCATCAGTTCTTCCCTTCGTCGGGTGCGTAGGGTGAGGGTTCGTCCTCGCATCCCTTATTTGATTCTTTTATCGGGTTTGACCCTTCGAACTACTTCGAGCACTCGATCGAAGAGGGGGTCGAGTTTTCTGACGATGATGAGGTGACCGTCGGGTTTTCCGAGATGTCGAAGTTCCCGTTTGAAGAGGCTGATGATGATGAGTCGGAGTAGGGCTCCTTTTTGTGTTTTTTTATTTATTTGTAGAGAAACATACATTTTGTATCTGTAATAAAACACTTGTATTTGTCATAGCAAGGTATTTTATTTGTGATGTATCGATTTATTTGTGATTCTGGGGACTGGCCTAGGAATTGCTTCTAGCTTATTTTATTTTTGTGGATGCCGCATGAGATGGGAATGTATTTGTGGTTAGTGTATGGTAGCCGAAAATGGCTTTGGAAAGGCTTTTGAGCAGTAGGGGGCAAGGTCCTGCCGCGGGCAGCAACTGTTTTGCAGTTTGCTGAAAATTTGGTCAGGCTGCAAAGTGGTCCGCGCGGACACTTCATGCATGCAAAGATCCGCGCAGACGTTTCTTGCTTTTGAAGAGGGGATAAGATTTACTGAAAATCTGGATTTCCCTAATCTCCCCACTCCCATTTGCAGTCATTTCAAGCCTTCTTCCTCATTTTCTCAAAAAACCTCCATTTTTGTCATGGATTCTTCGTTTGTTTCGAGAATTTTGCCAAGGCTTTCAAAGGAGAGGCAAGCACACTTTATTGAGCGGCTCAAGACGTGGATGAGGAACCACATGAGGCACAATAAATGGGCTTTCGAGGTGAGATTTTGACTCTGCTCGGTTTGGTCCCTGAAGGAGTTGGTTCCTGATTGGGAATTATTGCGGGCTGCTGCAAGGTTCTAGGATGTTAGGAGGCATATGTATAGCTTCTCCACATCAATACCTAGGATTGAGTCAAAACTTTGTCCGAATCTCTTCTCAAAAAGGTAATCTTCTTTTCTTTCTAATTGATTATTAGAGTGGTATAGAACATTGAACCTAGGATCGGCCTAGAGCCTCTCCAAATCATGGGGACGGTCTCGAAGCAATCAATCTTATATTCCGTTTAACCTAATTAAATGGATATTTTAATTGTTTATTTAAAATGTCTTTTTATTTAAAAATCCCCCTTTAGCAAGACCGATCTCCGGCTTGGGTGGAATGGGTGCTCCTTGACCTTCTCATTCCATAACATAAGCCCCGAACCCAAAATCTTTCACAAAAAAAAAATGGTTTTTCTATATTTTCAATCAATAATATAGGTGAAGACTCTAAAATCAAAAACAAATAGTTCGGGAAAATCGAGTTTTTCCGCGCATCACTACACATAGGGATTTTTTTTGAAAGATAAACATGATGTATAACATATAAAAAGATAAAAAGAAATGCAACTAAGTTAAACATAAAGAAAAAACTAAACTAAAAAGCAATTAAAATAGATAAATATACCCCCACACTTGAGGTAAACATTGTCCTCAATGTTTTAAGGACATATGAAAGAGGGAAGGGTGAAGAAAAACTTACTGATATGGCGGTGGTGGCGGTGGTGCAAAATCCGGCCAGTGGGTTGCTCCATAGTTAATCACATAATCAAACCTTCCTCGGGCCTCCTGAGCATCTCATGCCATGAATAACCTCCCTTAATCCTTGCACATCTCCTCTCAAATTCTGAACATCGCCTCTCAAGCTATCCACACTTCCCCTCAAATCATTTACATGGCCATAAATATCATTTACTTGGCCAAACATTTGATTGTTTTGAGTAAACATTTGTTGGAACTGTTGGTAGAACTCGGGTGGGATGTGGGTTTAATTTGGTGGGGCTTGCTCTTCCTCTTGTCCTTCTTAGCTTTCTTGGCCTTCTCTTTGGTTCATTCCATTGGGAAAGGTCCAAGTTTGGGGTTGATAGGTTTGGGCGAAGGGGAGGTTAGTGTTTGGGAGGACTATGTAGGGTGTTTTTCCCGGGCCTACTAACCAATTGAATTCTCCACACCCTCTATCCGTTATCATTTGCATGGTACGTAGGGTCAGAATATTGGTAGCTTCTAACCTTAACGGTCTTTTTAATTTCCGCAAGCGCACGGGCTATTGAAATATAGCGAGTGCAAGTACTGGTCGATCCACGAGGACATGGTTTACTTTGGGATGAATTTGTTTTTTCTAAGAAATATAGATGAGATTGGGAGAGATAAAGTTTGATTCAAGAAGAGAATAGAACATACACATAAAATACTTTAGAAAAACTCTTATAAATGAAAGCATTCTCAGGATTGGAAATTATTTAGTCAATTATTCATCATTTAGTCATGTCTTTTGAAAATATAAATACTCATCGAAATCAAGGATGGTACGTTAAGCCTACACTACTTCTCACGATCAAGCAAGTAGCGTTTGTATCCTTCACTAATTATGCCCTATCTCTCGATGGCCCATAATTAGTAAGGATCCATTAAAGTTCAGAAATCAATGCACTTTCCATTTAAGGAACATCCCTAGGCCATTGAACTACTCTCGTGATCAATGAAACCTAGTTCCTTTATATGGTTCCGTTAACCGAGATTCTCCGCTAGGTACTTCTCTCAATTAACTGGAATCATACAAGTTGAACGTCTCCAAAATATAAGTCATTTGAGTTTAATATAAAGAGAATTGTTAAGATGAAGAGAAGATGACTAGACTTTTATAAAAGATGATGAATAAAAGATGTTTTGAGTTTCCAACCCCAAGAATTTGGGGGATTACTCACGATCCATACTTAAAGCAAACATGAAAGCATAAATAGAGATAGAAATAGAAGAACTTATTGTTTGTATGAAGACAAAAGGCTGTGAATAACTTCGATGTTTTATTGCTTCAACACTTTAAGTACAACTCCAAGAACACACTTTGAATCTTCGAGAGATTGTGAAGTAATAATCACTAGAGTTTTTGCTATGTATAATATGGTGTTTCTAAGATGTAAATCAGATTTTTTCGATGTTTTTGATTGATACAAATGGGCCTTTAAATAGGCATCCTAGGCTAGGGTTGTGTTTCTTCAAACAACCATCTTCAAAAGGTTCCTTTCCATGACTGCAACAGCAAGTGCACGGCCGTGCACTATAATCTTGCACGGCCACTCCAGCCTTGGCACCAAATTGAGATTTGAACTGGCTAATGTGCACGGCCGCTCCACTTTACACTGCACGACCGCTCTAGCCTGGTTTGGCCGGCCACTTCACTGATTTTGGGCTATTTTGGCCTGACAGGTGCACGGCTGCTCCTTTGAATAACGCACGGCCGCTCCAGCTTGGATTTGGTCTGAATGTCTATTTTGAAGTTGTCCTTCCTTGCCTTTGATCCCTTAATGCTCCCAAACCCTCATTTGTTTATGAATTCGACTTAAAACCTGTAAAATATACTAGAACTATACCAACAAGTGTAAAATCAAAGAAAATGATAAAAGAAGCTAAATTAAACTATTTTAAGACTAAAATGGGAATAAAACTAAGTTAATACTAAAGATAAAATGCTATAAATGACTATAGAAAAGTCATTTATCAAACTCCCCCACACTAAACCCTTGCTTGTCCCCAAGCAAGATTAGGATAAAAAGAAGATGGAGGAATGAAAAGCATAAATTGAAAACAATAGTGTGATCCCTCAGAAAATTGTATAAATGCTATAAGCCTTAATTGCCACAAAGATATTGCCTTTCTTTTACCTTCTCAAACTTTTTATAACCTTAGAGATTATTTAGAAAGAGATTTTAGGAAGATTTTTAAAAAAGTAATCTTGGAAAATAATAAATCATTATAGCATAAATAGGATTTGATGAAGCAAAGCATAATATAGAAAAGATGAACTTTTGGATCACAAGCTTGGTATATAAAGAAACTTTCACTCTTCAAGAGTGTTTTTGTGAAAAAGACTATTGCTTGAAAATGACAAAATAATGATCATTTATTCACAAGTTAGAAGTATTCATGAGAATTGACATACACTTTTGAATCACAAGGATGAAGATGGATGATGGTAGTGGAAAAGTTCATCAAGACTACAAAAAATTATCTTGCTTAGATGTGTAATTATTTTGCGAAAGACTTTTAAGTGAATTTGATACTTTCAAGTTGGAGACATTGTGGCTGCGAACCCCATATTCCTAATACTTATATCAAAAAATGCTTAATATTATTTCTATTTTGGCAAGAGTGCATCGTTGCAGTGAACGCCGTGCCCCGAGTTACTTACAGAAATAATATAGACTTTTAGCTTTTAAATTTAGTGACAAAGTCACTTTTGAGAATTAAGATCAAATTTTGTTGCCTTGATTCAATCTAGTGGAAATGGAATGATGGATTTTCATGAAGGGTTGTGATTCAAAAAGATGCAAAACATTTATGAATATTTCTAAGGAGGGAATAAAAATTCAAAAATTTAGAATGTACAATTTAAAGAAACAACTCATAAATTTTTCACAAAATTTTAAAATAACCAAGAGCTTTAAGATGATCGGGAAGAATTCAACAAATCTAACTATGCTTTTTCTTGACAAAATCCTATATAGTGCTATTTTGATTTATAATGCCTTAATTACTTCCTAAAAAGTATCCCTAAGTTCTTTCCTAATGATTATAAGTTTATAGAAAATAAGAGAAGGAAAGGAAGGACATTATTCCAAGGCAATTTGCAAGCATAAAAATGAGCAATCAAAGGGATTTTTTTATTTTATTTTTTTATAAACTAGATGCATACATAATTAAAAGAAAGTGCAAACTATGTTAAAAAGAAAGAAAAATCTAAACTAGAAAGCAAAATAAATATAGGTAAATACCCCCCCCCCACTTGAGGCAAACATTGTCCTCAATGTTTTAACTGGACATAGAAAATTGAGGAGGGTAAAGAGAAACTTACTTGGGATGAGGGGTGGGATTTCTGAGTGTAATTGATGATACTACTCCAATCGGGTCTCCGGTCATGTAGTGTTTTCCTTTGACCATTTACCTTGAACTCTCCTTTTGCTTTGTTCCCAATTACAATGGCTCCGTATGGGTATAACTTACGAACTTGATATGGGCCCGTCCATCTTGATTTTAGTTTACCCGAAAAAAGCTTTAAACGAAAGTTAAAAAGTAGTACCATGTCTCCTTCTTTGAAATATCTCCTTATGATATGTGCATCATGCCATTTCTTTGTCTTTTCCTTGTATAACTTGGCACTTTCATATGCTTCATATCGGAGTTCTTCAAGTTCTTGTAACTAAAGCTTTCGCTTTTCACCGGCCTTTGCTAAATCGTAATTGAGAGCTTTAATTCACCAATACGCCTTGTGTTCAAGCTCCACTGGTAAATGACACGGCTTCCCATATACCAAACGAAAAGGAGTTATTCTGATGGGTGTTTTGAAAGCAGTGTGATAAGCCCACAAAGCATCGCTCAAATTTATTGACCAATCCTTCCGTGAACTTATTACTGTTTTCTCCAAGATCCACTTTATTTCCCGGTTCGATACTTCCACTTGCCCGCTCGTTTGAGGATGATATCCGGTGCCCGTTTTATGATGGACTCCGTACTTTTTTAGTAAAACCTCAAATTGGCGGTGTGAAAAATGTGAACCACCATCGCTTTTCACAACTTTTGGAACCCTGAACCTTAGAAAAATTATGTCTTTGAAGAGCTTCATGACGACTTTTGAGTCGTTGGTTGGAGATGCTACGACTTCCATCCATTTTGAGACATAATCCTCTGCCACTAAAATATAATTGTTGTTGAAAGACGTTGGAAAAGGCCCCATGAAATTAATGCCCCAAACATCAAAGATCTCAACCTCTAAAATATTATTAAGAGGCATTTTGTTTCTTCTTGAAATGTTGCCAGTTCTTTGGCAACGATCACAAGTAATAACAAAATTTCGAGAATCTTTGAAGAGTGTGGGCCAATAAAAACCTGATTGAAGAACCTTGGCGGCGGTTTTGGCTGTGCTTGCATGACCGCCATAAGGAGAGGAATGACAATGATAAAGAATGCCATTAACCTCTTTATTAGGTACACACCACCTAATGATTCCATATCGCAATGCTTGAAGAGGAGCGGATCTTCCCAAAAATAATATTTAATTTTCGATAAGAATTTCTTCTTTTGTTGATAACTTATTTTCGAAGGAAGAATCCTACATGCTAAATAATTTACAATGTTCGCAAACCAAGGGGTTTCGACATTGCTTATAGCAAGAAGATGGTCGTCCGGAAATGAATCAGCAATAGGAAGGTCATCTTTATCGAAAATTTCTAAATTTTTGGGAAGACGGGATAAATGATCCGCAACTAAATTCTCCATCCCCTTTTTATCACGGATCTCCAAATCAAATTCTTGGAGAAGAGGGATCCATCTTATCAATCTTGGCTTGGTATCCTTCTTTGCCAATAAATACCTTATCTCCGCATGATCCGTGTATACAATCACTTTTGATCCCACCAAATATGACCGGAACTTGTCTATGGCAAATACCACGACCAATAATTCTTTTTCTGTTGTGGCATAATTCACTTGTGTTTCATCCAATGTTCGTCTAGGATAGTATATAGCATGAGTTTTCTTGTCTTTCCGCTGTCCCAAAACTGCTCATACCGCAAAATCACTTGCATCGCACATTATCTCGAAAGGGAGATTCCAATCGGGTGGTTGTACGATAGGAGCGGACACCAATGCTTCCTTCAAACTGTTAAAAGCTTCAAGATAAAGGCTATCGAACAAAAATGGAGCATCTTTCATTAGTAGATTAGTCAAAAGTTTAGAAATTTTTGAAAAATCTTTTATAAATTGCCGATAAAAAACCGACATGACCTAAAAAGCTTCTTATCCCTTTAACATTAGTGGGCGGAGGTAATTTTTCAATGATTTCAATCTTTGCCCTATCTACTTCTATCCCCTCTTCGGACACCATGTGCTCTAATACTATCCCTTCATTGACCATAAAGTGACATTTTTCCCAATTTAGAACAAGATTGACTTCTTCACAACGTTGCAAAACTTTGGATAAATTTTGCAAACATTCATTGAAGGAGTAACCATAAACTGAAAAAGCATCCCTAAAAACTTCCATTATATTTTCTATGAAATTGGAAAAAATGGCCATCATGTAACGTTGAAAGGTGGCGAAAGCATTACAAAGTCCAAAGGGCATTCTCCTATAAGCGAAAGTACCATAAGGACAAGTAAAAGTTATTTTATCTTGGTCCTCTGGATGGATTGGAATTTGAAAAAATCCAGAGTATCCATCCAAATAACAAAAATGGGAATGCTTTACCAACCTTTCTAACATTTGGTCTATAAAGAGAAGGAGAAAATGATCCTTTCAGGTGGCTTTATTTAGTTTTCTGTAGTCTATACACATACGCCAACATGTGACGGTCCTAGTTGGGATTAATTCATCCTTATCGTTCTGAATGACCGTCATACCTACCTTTTTAGGAACAACTTGCACGGGGCTTACCCACTTACTATCCGAAATTGGATAGATAATGTATGCGTCAAGCATTGATGTTAGGATTGAGCCTTCTTTGATGCTCAATGGAAGGTTTATGATCTTCCTCTAGATCAATCCTATGCATGCAAATTTTAGGATGAATTCCTTTTAAATCATCAATTGTATATCCTATGGCTTTTTGGTGCAATCTAAGTTCCCTTAATAACTTTTCAGTTTCAAGAGGACTTAGCTTTGCATTTACAATCATGGGATAAGTAGAATTTGGTCCAAGAAATTCATACCTTAGATTTGAAGGAAGAGGCTTCAATTCAACTTGAGGTGCCATAATTACCTCTTTTTCATCTTTGTTGGATGGCTTCGCCTTAGTCTCCAACTCTTCAAATTTAGTGTCGCCACTAAACTTCGCTGCACGATTAGTATCTAAAAGCATAGTATAATTTGTAACTTCATCATCATCTACATCATGCAACATTCTCTTTCAATCTATAAGACTTTTCTCTAGCGGATCTTTAGATTGGGGATTCTCTAACTCCTTGCTTATAGATTCTAACACGTTAATGTTCAAGCAAGGGTTCTCAAGATTAGGAATTTTCATAAATTTTGATAAATTAAATTCCACCTTATCATTCCCTACATTTAATGAAAGGTTACCATTTTTGACGTCTATTATTGCCCCGGCTGTGGCAAGAAATGGTCTTCCAAAAATTACGGAATGTGGTTGTCCTCTTCCATCTCAAGAACTACAAAATCAATCGGGATGATCAATTTCCTGATTTGACAAGGGACATCTTCCATAATACCCACCGGATATTTAATGGAACGATCCGCCAATTGCAAAGATATGGTGGTAGGTTTTAATTCCCCCACACCAATTCTCTTACGAAATGAAAGTGGAATGAGGCTTACGCTTGCTCCTAGGTCTAACGTGGAATTATCTACATCAAATTTACCTATGTTTCAAGGAATATAGAAAGTGTCGGGATCTTTTAATTTTGGAGGTAATTTTCTTTGTAAAATGGTACTTACCTCTTCCGTTAATGCAACACTCTCATACTCCTCTAGCTTCCTTTTGTTAGAAAGGATATCTTTTAAAAATTTAGCATAAGAAGGCATTTGTTGCAAAGCATCGGTAAAAGGCACATTGATGTAAATAGATTTTAAAACTTCTAAAAATTTTACAAATTGTTTATCAAGCTTTGCCTTTACCAACCTTTGAGGGTAAGGTATTGGCGGATCAAAATTTCTAGTTATTTTAGGTGGTTCCGTCCCCTTTTCGACCTCTTTATTAGTCTCAACCATAGGTGGGTTTTGACTAATATCTTCCTCAATAGGATTGCTATTTTCCTTAGGAGGACAATCAATAAGCTCTTTCCCGCTTCTAGTTATTACCGCCTTAGCATGTTCATTAAGCATTTTGTTATGGGCGGCTAAATTATCAAACCTAGCATTTAATAACTTAAAACATTCCCTAAACTCATTATTAGTCTTTTCTTGATCATTCTTACTTTTAACAATAAAGTCCATCAAAAGATCTAATTTGAATTTAGGGGGAAAGGAATTCGAATTATTATTGAAATTCTTTGATGTGAATCCCGGAATTTGTGTGGAAAGTTGTGGATTTAGAACATTGTTATTCTTGTAGGAGAAGTTGGGGTGATTCTTCCATTTGAGATTATATGTATTTGAATACATTCCCCCCTTCTACCCGAAAGAATTAACAAAGTTCACTTGATCACTAGAAGTAGTGTCAAGCAAATCACAACTATCCATACTATGTGAGTTAGACCCACATAGTTCACACAAAATATTGATATTAGCCACGGGATTGACATTAAGATTTTCAAATTTTTTTAAGATCATGTCAACCTTAGATGAGAGAAGAGTAACCGCATCAACATTATACTTACCTGGAGTACTTTGTTGTTGCTCCCTCTCATTTGACCACTGATAGTGGTTCAATGCAATGTTCCCAATGAGGTCGTATGCCTCATCTACTACTTTGTTCATCAATGCTCCTCCTGCAGCGGCATCAATGGTCTCTCTTGTTTTGAATATGAGATTGTTGTAGAAGGTATGAACTATCAACCACTTTTTGAGCCCAGAGTGGGGGCACATTCTGAGAAGCTCCTTAAAACGCTCCCAAGCGTCGTACAATGTCTCACTTCCCGTTTGACAAAAGTTGGTGATCTTTGTACGAATCTGGGCGGTCTTGCTTGTTGGGAAGAAACGCCCAAGGAAAGCTTCCTGAACTTGGTCCCATGTTTTTAAAGAGTTTTAGGGGACCAAGTTCAACCATTGCTTGGCCTTATCCTTTAGAAAGAATGGAAAAAGGCGCATTATTATTGCTTCCGGTGTGAGATTCTGAATGCGAGTTGTGCCACAGTACTCCAAAAATGTTTGTATATGGAGGTAAGGATTTTCGAAAGCAGTGCCTCTGTATTGGTTATTTATAACCATGTGAAGTAACTGCGGCTTTATCTCAAAGTTGGCCGCGTTGGCATTCGGCACAACAATGGGGGATCTAGTTCCCGGGGTACTTGGATTCCCGAAGTCCCGTAGGGTTCTAGCAGGTATTACTGGCTCTCCTTACGCCATGTGTTTATTTAATGTCTCCTTGAGTTTTCTTAGCCTCTCGTGAAAGCTTCTTTCGGGTTCCGGACCAAAGTTGTCAAAGAAGATCCGCGCCCGTTTCATACACAACAAGAACACTCAACAAGAAGATTAAACGTAATAGATTTTCGGAAGTAAAACTAAAACAAAATTAATAACAAAAATTATGTAGTAAATACAAATACAAAAGAAAGTAAACCGTTGTCCCCAGCAACGACGCCAAAAACTTGGTAGCTTCAAACCTTAACGGTCTTTTTAATTTCCGCAAGCGCGCGGGCTATTGAAATATAGCGAGTGCAAGTACGGGTCGATCCCACGAGGACAGGATTTACTTTGGGATGAATTTATATTTACTAAGAAATCTATACCTTTAGTATATGAAAGTTGGCGAAACGGCACTAGGGTGTGACACGTCAGCATAATTAGGAGAATTCTGATCTCCAAATCATTCACGTCATTACTAGGTTCATTAGGGGCTGCCTTTTGGAATCCAAGTACCATATTGATAATACATACTAATCACTATAGGTATGTTAATGGTTAACCTTAGTAATTGAGCACATTAACTGGTGTTTATGTATTGTATATGTTATGTACCTGAGAAGGCACAATTTAATACCCTTCATCTACTCGGTATCACTTTAAGCATGTACATAACTGGTACTTATGTATTGTACATGTTAGGTACCTGAGGAGACTCAACTTAGTTCCTTTCATTTACTCAGTATCACTTTAAGAATGTACATAACACTTATATGCATCAATAGAATATGATTTTGACAAAGAATGTACACTTACTGATGTATTTTAATAGACTGAGCTATTAAGGTACGAAATTACTTCTACATATTAAACATGAGTTCATTTGGTACATAATAAACTTGAGATTATTTGGTAATAGTTCTCATTTCTAAGAATGAACATCTAATTATCGCAAAGAAATGATACAAATTCACCTGTTCAATGATAATGACTTAGAAATGGTAACTGAATTTCCGGCCACTCAAGGGTCTTTCACCTTTGGCTGTCCATTTCTCCTGAATACCCAAATTGGTATATAAACTTCCATTCAAAGCCATTGTACTCACCTGCAATTTCATTCAAGCAGACTAAACCTCAGTCCATTGCTTATCTCAGGTTCCCCTCTCCAAATATTATCCTTAAACTTACTGCAATATCTACTTTAAACAAGCAACTTATTTACGATTTTTCCCCCACAAGCTACCAAGTTGTACATGGCTCCATAAACATTATTGGTTGAACAGCTACAAAGGGTCGCTCTGACAAGCGTATCATCTTACGTGTATCACGCATATGGAGGGCTTACAACACCAGAAAATTTTGTGATTTGATGAGCATGGATTTCCTTGGCATTGATACAAAGGTAAATTGCCATTTATGATATATTGTGTATTACAGTTGAATAAATATGCATATCTTAACAAGGGAGCCTAATGATTTTAACTATTTATTTATATGCTAGGGTCAAGGTATTCATTGTGTCATCCGAAGCAAGTTTATCCATGATTTCGAAGGCCTCTTCACAGTAGGAAATGTATACAGTATTAAGAATTTCACAATAGGTAATGCAAAGCCAATGTTTCGTGTTGTTCCAAGGGACCTGCTTATTTTGCTTGATGCGTCAACATTTGTTGAGGAGATTGTTAAAGATGTGCCTAGGATTCCGAGACATATTTTTACAATTATCCCTTACGACATGCTTTTGACAACAAGTGATGATAAGAGGAACTTATGTGGTTAGTAGTTGAAATATCTTATTCAGAATTCAATTATGTTCTAAATAACTTACACTTACTATTTTAATTTCGCCATTCTAGATATCATTGGTTACGTCGTAGGTCTTTCGGAAGTAGGTCATCGAATGAGTTATTTCCAAGAGGTTGCTATGCAGTATATAGATATTCAGAATACAAGGTTTGTTTGCTGCTTTGTTATTATTTAACTTAGTTACTTAATTTTTTGTTTTACTAAGTTTTGTTTTCTCTCAGGGGAGATAAGCTGAGAATAACTTTTTAGGGAGATGAAGTTATTAGTATGGTCCATAAGATTAAAGAAAGCAATCAGCGTGTGTGGTTAATAGCTTCAGCTATTGCAAAGATTGAGTCCAATGGTTTGTACACTTCATTTCCACCATGAATAAAAATTTTTGTCCACAATTGCCATTTCTTTAGTCTAAAGTAAATATTTGGTCTTTTAATTCTCAGGCAGTCTTTGAGTATCTTCAAGTAGTGCTACGTATCTTTATAATGACATTGACATTCCTGAGATTGCTGATTTCATCAATGAGTATGTATTCTCATATTATCAACTTGGATTTCCTTATTCATTTACCTGTTCACTTATATGTCTATACTTTTTTTCTTATCTAAATAATACAGACTTGGCCCAGAGGAGAGGAATCCTGAGATGGGTAGTATACCAATGCAAGCTACTTATATCACAAAAGAAGAGTGTGACAAGAACAAGCTGTTGATAAGGGAAGTGAATGAAGTATTGGCACGGTGTGAAACTATGGTTAGATTCAATTTCAAGATATTGTGTATAATTTGAGGATTGGGTAGTTGAATATATAGATATGGTATATTGCATACATAATACGCGTTTCCATTAATGCAGAAGAAACCATTATATGTATATGGTAGTGTGTCAAAGATTGAAGAAGTGAATGGTTGGAAGTACAACTCTTGCACAAGATGTAAGAAGAAGGTTTATCCTCAAGATGGCAAGTTATATTACAATGAATGTAAGGAATATGAAATGTATCCCCTTATTAGGTAATGTTTAGGTTGTGTAATTTGAAATATCTATAATCTTGAAATCATTTAGTTTGGAGAAATTTTAATTTTTTCCTCTTGAATAAAGGTATCGCGTGGAGGCAGAGTTGCATGATGGTATAGAGTCTTTGAACTGTGTTATGTTTGATCGTGAGATTGAGAAATTGATTAATATCAAGGCAACAGATTTAATTCAAGTTGTTGAAGAGGTTATTACTTAGTTTATTTATTCGCATTTGTTTTGGTCGAATATGGTTAGAACAAAATCCTTATATTTATGTGTTTTGCAGGAGGGCTATGCGGAACCAGTGCCCCGCCATATTCGTAAGATAATTGGAAAGTGCCATGTTTTCCAACTGGAAATGAATGAGCTGAGCAGGGGTACTAATAATGAAAGTTTCACAGTTAAGCGAGTTTTGTTTGAGAGTGACATTCGTGATCCAGCTACTAACAACGTAAGGCTGATTACTGATCAACTTAAAATTGTTTGTATATTATAAATGTTTTATGGTTAAAATATATATTTTCCATTTTTACAGGAAATTACTATGAAGACTCCACCAAGCTCTAATGATATTTCAGTTAGGACTCCCTATGTCAATGAGAAGAGGAATCTCACTAAAGGTGGGTCTACGCCAGAGTCTGTGAAGGGGAAAGATACGGTTGCACTGAAGAAAGCGAAAAGAGGACTTGAGTTTGAGAAATGAAGATTAGATTTATGAGTTAATTATTGAGTTTGTTTTAGCCTGGAATAAAGGCATTGTTTGTCTAAATTTTAAGTAGAATACTTTGTTTCGTTTAATATGGATTTCAAGTTCTTATTATTTAGGAGATTAGTTTTAAACATTGTCGGCTTTCGTCACACTTTTCTTAAATTAATAATATTAGTATTTGCCTATGTGTGTTGCAAATCTTTACTTCGTTTATAAACAATTACCCTGTAAATATTATTATCTGCCTACATATGGACTTTTATTTTTTTAAAAAAAATTAAAATATTGAAATCCTAAAATGGAATTTAGATTGACTGCAAGTAAATAAACTTTATTATTGTACATGTGTATATTTTGTTTACCGTCTCCCCCTTGCTACATTATCATTTGTCCATTTCCTATGCACTTTAGAATTATATGCGCCTGTCAACAAGTAGAAGAGGTTAATATAATGCAAGTTATATCCTTCATTGTTTAGAAAATGGTATTCAAGTTATTGGTTTATTGGCCAAGAGACTAGAATACCTTAGTAAATGCTTCTTCCATTCCACTTAGATTGCCGCCAAAAAATTGACACATAAATCAAGAAAGAGTAGACAAAGTGAATCAGTTGTAGGAGATATTGTAGCATGAAAATAAATGTAAAGTTAAGTGGGACGGGAAAAAGTGGGACAGGGAAAGTACATTTCAAGATCATACAATGTGATGAGTGAAATTAGTTTGATTAAATTAGGTATCTAATTGTACTCATGTTGAGTAGTAGGATAATATGAAGTTATACAATTGTTAAAGTGATAACCATAAGGTTTGTATTGTATATCTATTGTAAAGGTCTATGATGTGTATTGCTTTACTTTTCAATTGGTTAAGGATTGAGTACCAAAATGCAATTTATAATGCTAATAACCGTTAAGTTCACAAATTAGATAAAGTATGTAATGTCTCTGTTCTACACTAAAATTTAGAAATTGTAATTGAACTCCAAATATACTAATGTATTGTTCTAAGTCATTAACAGAGTCCAGCAGAGAGGTAAAAAAGTCCTTATCTGATTATTAATAAGAAAATGAGTAATAAATAAACAAAAGAAAGGATTATTACTTGCTCAAAGAAAATTATATTACTTTCTTTCAAAGAGAAAAAAACATAAAGTTACTTGAATATTTTTAAAAGAAAATAAATTCAAAAATGATTTAAAGAAAATAAATTCAACACTGTTTTCAATTCAGATTTAGCTTTATTTTTTTGGCTAAATCTGTACACTGATGAAAATTACATATATTAAAAGGTATTATGTCATGTTATTTATTTCTAAATGAGTAACTCCTACCCTTATCTAATATGCATAACCCCTGAAATAGGAATATGAAGTGAAGTATGTGGGTCTTTCAGATTGCCATCACTCAAGTGATGGTTTAGTTGACCATGTATGCTGTTATTATGCTTATGAATAAACTGCCCAAGTTCATATATGAATGATTAATATCTTTCTGATATTGTTTATTCACCCACTCAATTGAATTCCATTTTCTAATAAATAACAAAAAAGGATATTAGTTGCTAATAATTTTTCATTCTCATGCAAGATACATTTGAAGATGGCAAGAAAAAGGTCGCAGCCAGAACAGCCCGGTAACAATATATTCTTAGTTCAGTTCTATCACCAAACTTAACTAATCATTCAAAAATATTATAAACTAAATTATTTGTGTTCATGCTATTTCTGAGTAATTTTTTTTAACTCAGGTCCTATTTCAAAGGAACGAGCAAAGAGAAATCGTGCTTTAAGGAAGGCAAAGATATTTGTGAGAAAAAATCCTCAAGCTTCGATCCAGTATCAAAATTTTATCAATATGCTAGGTAAAAATATATCTAATTCATATTCTTACGAGATTAATAACTTCATCAAGGTATGGGAGGTATATAATTTCCTCAATATTCTCTTCTCTTCAAGTGTCCTTTATGACTGTTATTAAAAAGCAGTGAAAAGATCAATGTAGCAGCAATATTAATTTATACCATGCAGAATTAGAAAACCAACAATTTGAAGTGCAAAGCTCAGGAAAGAGACTTAAATTAACAACCCCTTCTAGAGAAAGTACTTCTAGAGGAGGTTCTACTACGTATAACATCGCTTTGACAGGTAATGTAATTAACATCTATTACACTTTCGAAGGTAATTTAAAAAAATATATAAAAGCATACATATTTGTCTCTAAATTGTGTAGGTGAAATGAAAAGGCTTTATGCTAAAAAAAAGGAGACTTGAGAGAATTAGAAAAAGATCAATTGAGCGGCAAATACGAATCCAAAACTTGAATGACAATCATAGTATCAAACATAATTTTGGAAGAGTTAGAGTACGCGCTGAAGGTGAGTTAGTCTAATTTTATTTAATATTAATACAAAATCAAATTTTCCTATTCTCCTGTCTTAATATATTGCCATATGTAGATAGATATTCGGTGGAAGTTTCTTACTACGGACTACCTGAGTACACCTGCAAGTATTGTCATGCAATATTTTGGGAGCGAGAACGGGTGAAAAAGAATTCAAGTAAAACATATCCAGTATATTCTTTGTGTTGCAAAAATGGGAAGATTGAGCTAAGTCCTAGACGTGAAGCACCTGAGCCACTTAAATCATTATTAAATGGAAGTTTAGGAACAACCTCCACAAAATTCGCAGAAAATATAAGAGCATATAACTCAATGTTTTCAATGACATCAATAGGAGCAAACGTGGACAGTTCTCTAAACAAGAATGGATCCGTTTATGTGTACAAGATAAGTGGTCAAAATTACCATCGAATTGGATCCACGCTTCCAGAATAAGGTCGACCACCAAGTTTTTTACAACTCTATGTTTACGATACAGAAATGAGGTTCAGAATTGGGTTAATGCTGTTAATCGTGGGGAGCGTAACGAGGAGTTATCAACTGATGTTATTCAGCAATTAATTGAAATGTTGAACACTCATAATGAATTAGTCATAGTTTTTCGAGCTGCACGTGATTGGTATAAGGATCACAACGTTGATAATTTGAAAATCAGATTGGTCAAGAGAAGATCAAACAAACACCGGCAATATTCTGCACCAACTGCATCTGAAATAGCTATGCTAATGGTTGGAGATATGTCAAACACAAATGGAGAACGGGATTTAATTGTTCAAGGTACAGATGGTGTGCTGCAAAGAATTAATGATCTACATCCATTGTTTATGGCATTGCAGTATCCTATACTTTTTCCTTATGGAGAGGATGGGTTCCATTTGGAAATACCTTATGTTCGTAACACTGGTGGGAGAAAGACCAAGCGAAAATATGTGACAACTAGAGAATATTATTCATATGTATTACAGAAAAGACATGACCAAGGGTAGACTTTGCAGGAAGGCGGAAGACTTTACCAACAATTTATTATAGATTGCTATACCCAGGTTGAACAACAAAGACATTACTTTCTTAGAAAAAAAAATCAAGGAAGTCTACGTACAGAGCTTTATAGGAATGTCTATGATGCAGTTCAAAGGAGCGACTCAAATTCTACAGATGTTGGAATGCGAACTATTTTACCTGCTTCATTTACTGGAAGTCCAAGGTATATGATTCAGAATTATCAGGATGCTATGGCTATATGTCGAATTTATGGAAATCCCGATTATTTTATAACTTTCACAGCTAATCCAAATTGGAAAGAAATAAGTGATCTGTTGAAAGAGCTGAGTGGTCAGAAGGCGGAGAATAGACCCGACATAGAATCAAGAGCTTCAGACTAAAACTTGACGAGATGATACATGACATAGTTAATACTGAAATGTTTGGAAAGGTTGAAGCAGGTATGAGTTTAGATGAGTATGGATTTTGTCAAATCAATTAAGAAAAATTATTATACTAAATCCAAATGTTTTGTTTTTTCTTTTTTTGCAGTTTTATACACAATAGAATTTCAGAAACGGGGATTGCCACATGCTCATATTATTTTCTGGGTAAATAATGCCATGAAACTTAACACACCTGAACAATTAGATAAAGTTATTTCAGCAGAAATACCTGATCCGTTGGTTGATCCAGTTGGTTATGAAGCGGTAGCCCAGTTTATGATGACCGGTCCATGTGGTTATGCCAATCCAAATTCACCTTGCATGTTGGATGGTTAGTGAATGTTCAAATTTTTATTTTAATTTTAAATAGCCATGTAACTGTAAATGTAAATGAAATTAAATATCTTCACCCCTACTGGAGTTTGCTCAAAGAAATTTCCAAGGGCGTTTCAGGCTAAAACAACTGTTGATGAGAATGGGTACTCAGTTTATAGAAGGCAAGATACAAAGATCACTGTTGAGAAAAATGGTACAAGGCTTGATAATAGGTATGTTTCAGCATATAATAGATATTTATTGGTGAAATATCAAAGCCACATCAATGTTGAAGCATGCAATAAGTCAAAGGCAATCAAGTATCTATTTAAATACATCACAAAGGGGCCAGATAGAAGCACGGTTGTTATCTCATGTTCTTATGATCATGGAGTACAAAGTTCGAGCTCTAATACTGAGGGAAATGACGAGATTAAAACGTTTCTTGACTGTCGCTATATATCAGCGTGCGAGGCTATATGACGGCTATACGAATTTCCTATTCATTATAGGAAGCCAGCAGTTGAAAGATTATGTTATCATTTGGAAAATGAGCAACTGCTGATTTTTAATGATGAAGATCCATTGCCCATAATTGTTAATACAGAGAAAGCAAAAAAACCATGTTTACTGAGTGGATAGAGACTAATAAATTGGACTCAGATGCAAAGTTATTAACTTATGTTGAGTTTCCATCAAAATATGTTTGGAAAAAAAGGAACATTAATGTGGAAAAGACGTGAGTCTGGAAAGAGCATTGGACGACTTACATATGCCCATCCAAGATCTGGGGAAAGGTACTACTTGAGGTTGCTTTTTAATATAGTTAGAGGGTGTGAAAATTATGATGATATAAGGAAGGTAGATGAAGTCCTATATCCCACCATGAAAATGGTATGTTATGCCCGTGGTCTTTTAGAAGATGATGGTGAATGGCATGAAGCCATAGATGAAGCAAATCATTAGGCAAGTGCATCTCAAATGATAGATTTATTTGTGACTATATTTTGCGATATTTCAGATGCTAATCATTTTTGGGAATATAATTGGCATAAAATCAGTGATGATAAATTGAGAATGAGAAGAAAACAACCGAGGCTACCTTCCTTGGTATTAAGCAAGAACGAGATAAAAAATTTAACTCTTGCTGAGTTACAAAAACTTCTGTTAAAAAATGGAAGATCGCTAGAAGATATACAAGGAATGCCTTTGCCAGATAAAAGACTGCTTGACCAATTGAAAAATTGTCTCATTATGGAAGAGCAGAATTATGATGTTCGATCACTTCAGGAAGAGCATGGGATTTTAAAATCCTCTCTTAACTCAGAACAGAGCAACGTCTATAGAAAGGTTGTTTATTCAGTTGAGAAACAACAATCAAAGGTTTTTTTCCTCTATGGTTATGTAGGTACTGGGAAAACCTACATATATAAAGCTATTATCAAAAAATTGAGGGCAGTAGGTAAAATTGTCCTCCCTGTTGCTTCTTCAGGTAACTAACAATTTTACATAGTGTTTTACCTTCAACTGTTTAACCATATAACTACGTTTTAATAAAGCTGTTGAATATTATTTTTTATTTTCAAAATTGTATTCTTTATTTAAACCATAAACACAATCACTACCTTAAAATAATCATAAGCTAATCCTGAGTGATAACTTCTCTTCCTTTAATCAAATAGGTATAGCTTCTTTATTGCTTCCAGGAGGACGAACTGCACATAGTCGATTCAGAATTCCCTTCGCTGTTGATGAGAACTCTACTTTCCCCATAAAACAAGGAACACAACTGGCAGAATTGCTTCAAAAGACAGCATTAATAATTTGGGATGAGGCTACAATGGATTCTAAATATGCATTTGAAGTCGTAGATAAGACGTTGAAAGATATTCTAAGGGATACTCCTATGTACATCAAGGAGAAGCCATTTGGAGGTAAAGTTGTACTTTTGGGTGGAGATTTTAGACAAATCTTTCTAGTTATCCCAGGAGGAACAAGAGGAGAGATCGTTTCAATTTCATTAAACAATTCATATTTGTGGAGTCATTATGAAATTTGTGTGCTGACACAGAATATGCGTTTACAAAGATCTGGTACAGAGTTTGATGGAAGAGCTTTAAGCTTAGAAGATTTCTCAAAATGAACACTCAGAATAGGGGATGGAGAAGAATTTGCCCAAACAAGAGGAGATGAAGAAGAGGCAGAGTGGGTTAAAATACCAGAGGAAGTACTTCTCAAGCCAAGTGATAATCCAATAGACAATATATTTCACTCAACTTATCCAAGTTTCAGTGACAAGAAATTTGACATTGATTACCTGATAAATCGAAGTATTTTGACACCCAGAAATGAGGTCGTTGACGAGATTAATTCCTTCATCATGTAAAGGGTGAATTCTCAAATGAAAGAGTACTTCAACTACGATACAATTGATGAATCAGCTGAAAGCACAGCAAATCACGAGATGTTATACCCTGTTGAATATCTTAACAGTTTAAAGTTTACTGGTGTTCCTAATCATTGCTTACAGCTTAAGATATGAGTGCCTATTATGTTGCTTCATAATGTTAACCCAAGTCAGGGCATGTGCAATGGTACTAGGCTTATTGTTAATCAACTTGGTAAAAGAGAGATTGAAGGTACTTTAATATCTGGGTCACACATTGGTAACAAAGTTCTAATTCCTAGAATTACTCTGACTTCAGCAGAAGGAAAACTCCCATTCATTTTAAGAAGAAGACAGTTCCCAGTTAGAGTATGCTATGCAATGACAATCAATAAAAGCCAGGGACAAACATTGGAAAATGTTGGATTGTATCTGCCGCAACCTGTGTTTAGTCACGGTCAGTTGTATGTAGCAATTTCTAGAGTCAAAATGTCCGCTGGGCTAAAGATACTTTGCCTAGAAAATGATGAGGATTTTGTCGGTTGGACAAAAAATGTCGTCTTTCAAGAGATATTAAATAAATTATCTTAGGCAGATTTCGTCTACTCTACAATTTTAGAAAATTTCAAATCCATGTTCTTCTTTACACGAAATGTCTGATTAAAGGAAATACATATTCTATTTAGACATCAAATAGACTACGCGCTGTCTAAACTCAGTATTGGGAAACAATAACCACAATAACGCCTTAGGTATTTAGATGAATCACATATGCAACTAAAACTATATCAATTGTAAGCCTTTGTAACAAATGATGTTATAACTACTAAAAGAACACTGAATTAGACTAACGTAAACATAAACAGTATAAAGTAATAATTCTGCATATGATGTTTTAACTAATAAAAAATGATGAATTAGTCAAATGAAAAAAAAATATAACCCTTTAAAAGAAGAAGCAGGAAATGTAAGAATGACTAACATAGGAAACAACCTAAATAACTTAATCATTCAAATAAAGGAAAGCATTACATCAGTTCAAAATACTGATCAAAGTCTTAGCAAAACATAAAAGGACTTACACATGTCCAATACTTAAGTCCAAAATACTTTTAAACCATAATCTATGCACACTACCACCAAAAAGAAATTACCAAAAACTGACTTTACTACCCATCAATCAGCACACCACCTAACAGCTTCTAACGAAATCCATTCACCCTTGGCATAACCGAAAACACAGGACCTCCACCAACACGCTTCACATTAAAGAAACTAACATTTTCCTTCAATACCCCTTGAACAGATATTTTATTTCTATTGAAATAAAACCAGAGGATGTTTTGCCCCCCATTACTTAACTCCATCATCTTGAAATCATTGTATTGGGTCATCAAAAGCGTATGAAAGTTGGTCCTGCGAAAGCCTTCACTGACAATAGTTACATCTGGAGCCATGAATTTTACATACGTATCAAAATTCATGCCCATAAACTCTCCCTCAAGATTATCTTCAGACAAAAACATAAAAGACAAAGGACCATTAGCATCATACCCTATTCTTGCCCACCCATTAACAGATTCCCACCAATTTCCCCCCCCCCTACCAAAGGATTACCTAAATTGGCAGGGGCACAAAACACTTCTATAGTATCTAACATGTCTGAGCCTCCACAGCATAAAATAAATTTCACCTCATTACACCTCCTATCTGCAACCACATACCTAGCAACATCAGAATGTAACTCTTCTATGTTGAACAGGACATAGTCTCCCCTTAGAAATTAAATTTGAGGGTTTGGGGCCAGTTTGTGTTCAAATTGTGGAAAAAAGGAAGCAGTTAAAGACATTGCATGTAAGGTTCAAGTATGATTCAAATGAAGAAGAGAGAGAGCTTATATATACTGAAATAAGAAACGGTTAATTAATGAAACCCTAACCTAACCGAAGGCTAAATTCATAGAGACATGTCTTTTCATTACTTGAAAGAAAGTGTATATATTCTTGCAATTAACACAATTTCCACCCCAATTACACAGGTCTTTATATATTCAAAATAAATCACATAAATGACAAACGTAAAATCAAATTAAACAAAAACTATAGAGATATTAATAATACAAGTAATATCATACCATCTACAACCATCATCGCCTCATAGCCTTGCGCAAAACCTACAGCTCACTATGGAAATGATTGATTCCTGCAAACGAATTAATTCCGGCCGCCATAGATGAGTGAGAAGAAACGAAACTAATCGCCCAGATATGTATTTCAACTGATTACATCACTTCATTACGTCTCCAATCTCTATCCCACTTAAAAACGCATAAAGGATATATGCGCTATCTAAGAAATTTTCTCACCGCTTTTCCTAAAACACCTCCCCTTAGTCTAAATCCCCAAAATGACCCAAACGAACAGTAACCCGTGCGTAGCACGGGCCAAATGCTAGTATAAATGAGATTGGGATAGATAAATTTTGAATCAAGAAGAGAATAGAACATACACAGAAAATACTTTAAAAAAACACTTATAAACGGAAGCATTCTCGGGATTGGAAATTATTTAGTCAATTATTCATCATTTAGTCATGTCTTTTTAAAATATAAATACTCATCGAAATCAAGGATGGTACGTTAAGCCTACACTACTTCTCACGATCAAGCAAGTAGCGTTTGTATCCTTCACTAATTATGCCCTATCTCTCGATGGCCCATAATTAGTAAGGATCCATTAAAGTTCAGAAATCAATGCACTTTCCATTTAAGGAACATCCCTAGGCCATTGAACTACTCTCGTGATCAATGAAACCTAGTTATTTTATATGGTTTCGTTAATCGAGATTCTCCGCTAGGTACTTCTCTCGATTAACTGGAATCATACAAGTTGGATGTCTCCAAAATGTAAGTCATTTGAGTTTAATATAAATAGAATTGTTAAGATGAAGAGAAGATGACAAGACTTTTATAAAAGATGATGAATAAAAGATGTTTTGAGTTTCCAACCCCAAGAATTTGGGGGATTACTCACGACCCATACTTAAAGCAAACATGAAAGCATAAATAGAGATAGAAATAGAAGAACTTATTGTTTGTATGAAGACAAAAGGCTATGAATAACTTCGATGTTTTATTGCTTCAACACTTCAAGTACAACTCCAAGAACACACTTTTAATCTTCGAGAGATTGTGAAGTAATAATCACTAGAGTTTTTGCTATGTATAATATGGTGTTTCTAAGATGTAAATCAGATTTTTTCTGGATGTTTTTAACTGATACAAATGGGCCTTTAAATAGGCATCCTAGGCTAGGGTTGCGTTTCTTCAAACAGTCATCTTCAAAAGGTGCCTTTCCATGACTGCAAAAGCAAGTGCACGTCCGTGCACTATAATCTTGCACGGCCGCTCCAGCCTTGGCGCCAAATTGAGATTTGAACTGGCCAATGTGCACGGCCGCTCCACTTTACACTGCACGGCCGCTCTGGCCTGGTTTGGCCGGCCACTTCACTGATTTTGGGCTATTTTGGCATGGCAGGTGCACGGCCGCTCCTCTGAATAACGCACGGCCTCTCCAGCTTGGATTTGATCTGAATGTCCATTTTGAAGATGTCCTTTCTTGCCTTTGATCTCTTAATACTCCTAAAGCCTCATTTGTTCATGAATTCGACTTAAAACCTGTAAAATATACTAGAACTATACCAACAAGTGTAAAATCAAAGAAAATGATAAAAGAAGCTAAATTACACTATTTTAAGACTAAAATGGGAATAAAACTAAGTTAATACTAAAGATAAAATGCTATAAATGACTATAGAAAAGTCATTTATCAAATGTCCAACTTTATTGACCCATGGACTTCAACCCAGTCATTCGGCACTACAAGCCCAAAATGTTTAGCAAAAAGAGTCACTATTCCTCCCACATGAATTACCATTGAAAGATGGGAAACTACGTCACTAAGCAACTCAATAAGGAAATAGCTAATGTTTACCCTCCTATGTGCCCTAACAAAAGTCCACAATAAATATAGTTCTTTCTTATTGCCCGTCCCCTTATCTTCTCTCGTGAAGATAGTGCAAGCATAAATCATATGCAAGAGGCGGAGGGTTGGATGGATAATGGAGGAGGCTTTGGCAGATCTAGATTTGAAAGAAGGGATTCCAGTTATTTGGAATAAAGTGTTCTCTGAACTTTCGGGTGAAATTCTCCCATGTCTGAGGCGTGTGATCACGATCCCAACTCTCCTTCACAATATGCCACCAATGTTCCGTTGGTCCTTCAAGTTTGAAAACGGCACATCTCACCTTCTCTTCATCTGGACTTTCCATAGCCGCGAATATCTTGTTCATCGCCTCTAGCCATCTTTCTGCCTTTAGCGGATCTGGATCCCCATTATAACTTGGTGGAGCCATCTTCACAAACTTCTCCAATCCATGCCCTTGACGTCCCTCCTGGTGATGTTGAGCTTGACCTTGAGTTGCCATGTTTTGCAAGAAGACTCTGAACATATTCATCATTTCTGCGTTATGATTACCACCTGCCCCGGCATTACCCTCATTCTCCGGAGCTCTGTGCTGATCATCATCATTTCCCGCCATGATACAAATCCCTGCATTACACACTCGTCGTCAGTTATCACACACTCCCTCTTAATCTAGACATCTACCCTTGACTTCTAAACCGAGCTCTGATACCAACTGTGGGGACCCCGACCCAGAACCTTAGCTCGTGCCCCGAGCGGGAGGTCCCCTTACTAACATAAACCACCTAATTTTAAAACTTTTGATTAACTTTGAAAGATAAAAACAAACTTTCACATTTCAATCACAAACCCAACTCAAACCATCTCCACTTGGAGGAAAGTTATAAAACCAACTTGGAAAGAAAACAACAACCTGATTATTTACAACATAAACATAATTGAAAAGGTTTTACAAAAGTAGTTCAATATACAAGTTGTTCCCCAAAAGAGTAATATCCCAAAAGCTACTCCTAACCAACCAACTCTAAACATATACATACCCAGACAATCCCAAAAGAACCAAGTCCAAACTCCTTTCCGTCCTCACTGGGTTAGTCCACCTGTCTCAGCGTGATCTAAAAAAGTAAAGGGAGAAGGGGTGAGAATAAATCTCAATAAGCTATTATGATGCAACAAGATGACAAGTAAAATGCAACACATAACAAAGTTGCTCACAACACCTTGGTAAAGCGGTAAACACATTACATTACCTCAGTTTACCTTTTTCGTCTGAATAATAAGTCGTACAAAGTGGGAGTAAAACTCCCTTCATTTGTGAACTGCTTAAGCATATTCACCTCTTATAAGACTCATATTTCAGAGAACCATATAAGATACTAGCTATCTGTAAGGCTTTTGGCTCAATACAGAATCTATCACCCCAATCTGTGGCCACAGAAGGGGACAGTCACAGGTATAATGTAATATGATCACCTTATAGAACATTTTCCATAATTGATCATATTCCATTATACCCCTAAACATCAGCTGATTAAAACACATTCAAGCACATAATAGATACTTGAAAATAAATCCACCATAGGGATATCAAAGCAACAACATGGTATTCATACTCATGTTCAAACCAATACAATAGTGCAACATATATTTCATACACTATTTGAACAAAAAACCATGAATATGTAACCAAATATGGGCACAATGTATCACAAGCAAGCCCTACATATTCATTACACAACATTGAGTACCCTTTATAAAGGTTCAAGATTGAATTACCAAGTTTTGAACAAATTTGGTTAAGTTCCCATCATGCCTTTCAACCATATTCAATACAATATTTAAACCTCTTCCTCATATCTATTTTGACAAGTTAAGACTTCATTGTATAGCTCATATGTTGTACTAGGATTAGAGTCAAAAGGGGTTAAAGATATACTAGGTAGATTAGGTTTTAATTGCTTGAAAACTGGTTCAGGGAAAACAGGGCAGGGCATGACTCGTGCCACTTTAACACCCTCATAAGGCACGACTCTTCCAACCTGAGGGGACAACTCGTGCCACAGGGTACGACTCGTGCCCTTCACCAGAAATCAGCCCAGCAGCTGAAACATCAGCAAAGGCCAAACCAATATTCATATACTCCACTCCTCTGTTCCTTAAGACACAAAACATACTCCAAACCTCACTACCACTCTTACCAAACCATTTCACTACTCATTCCAACCCAAGTACAATATACCAAAGTCATTTCAAGTCTTCCAACCTTAAGAAAAATGGGCAAACAACCCATGCACATATATCTAACAACCACTTCAACATTTATTTCAACTTTAACACTATCCTTTCAACTTATACACCAATACCATCACCAAGTCTAACTTCAACTCATTCAATTACAATTCCAAATCAAAGGAAAATATTCCAAAATGTCAAAAATAATTTATACAACAACAATATCCAATTTAACATGGAATGAACAAGAATTTGAAGGGAATCATAATAACTTATCAAAATAATTTGAAAATAAGAAAAACTTTATCCGGATAGACGCGATCCCCTCGGCTTCACGAACAATAATATGAAGACGTATCAAGAAACGAACAAGGATTGAATTTATGGGGATTTTAGGAAGATAACCTTAGATTTTGGCTTTCCATGGAAATAGAGAAGAACTTGAGCTGATGAAGAAATAAAATGAAGCTTCTCTAACAAAACCAAGGATAACCATTTAGATATTTTCACTTTAGCTCCTCCAAGACCTTAAATGATACAACTAACAACCTTAACATTCAACTTTGACACTAAAGCACCTCAACACTTTTATGAACTTTTATTAAATTTTCAAATATTATAAATTCATTACAACATTTCCTATTTGTTTCATTTAGACATTAAATAATTAAAATTAATTTATTAACATAACTAAATATCACATAAGTTATCACAATATAAAAATGAACACATAAAACCAACAAATAGCATGATAGAATGAGATGCTACACACCCCACCCCCCACGTGCTCAAAATATACTTACAATGGTGCCTAGAATGAGGGTCATGACAAAGGGTGCCCGAGAATTGGGTTGGCCTAATTCGCTTGGAGCGAAGGGTTGTAAATCTAGCTACATAAGAAGCATTTCTGAATTCAATCCCCAAATTGTTAAGGGTTGGATTCAGATTAGAAGTTGAGGGGAGTTCCTTTCTGGGTTTCTTGGATGGGTTACCGAGGTTTCTTACTCTAGAAGACATGATAACAATGATACTCAAGTCCCAGAAATTTAAAAGCAAGTGAAAAGAGGTTTTGTGTTACCCAAAAAATTTGAGCAAAAATGACCCCAAGAACTTCGAATCTCTTGTATTTCCTTGAATTTGTAGCTTCAATTTGTCAAAAAGATCCCTTATTGAGCTTCAATTCCATGGAAATTCTTCAATTTTTGGAATGGGATAAAATCTATGGTTTTCAGAATTGGGGGTTTTAGGGGTGAATTGATTGGTGTTTAGGGATGTGTAGGTGTTTGGAGGATGAAATTATGATGTTGGAAGGTTGGTTTGTCGGATTTTATGGTGGATTGAGAGGGTTTTGAAGGTGGGTGGGGTGGAGGTTTAGAGAGAGAGAGAGAGAGCGAGGAAAAGGAATGAAGATGAAGAAAATAGGGAAGAGGGGAAGAGACACAGCTTTTGACTGACCGTCACATTCTCCAAGTCGAAATGCACGACCGTGCATTGTGTTTTGTACGGCCGCTCCACTCGGTTGAGTCAACTCGGTTTCACCTTCTCTTGAATGCACGGTCGTGCTATTTCAAGTGCACAGCCGCTCCTTCCTTGTTCACACTTTTTTATAAACCTACAAAATAACATAATAATAATAATAATAATAATAATAATAATAATAATAATAATAATAATAATAATAATAATAATAATAATAATAATAATAATAATAATAATAATAATAATAATAATAACAAATAAATAAATAGAAATAATCAATCTGTTACCATCCCGATGATGCTTGTTTTAGATCCTTAGCTCGACCCCTTTCGTATAATCCAAACGGGTGATGCATGATATTGTGGTGGTCTGTTGTCTTTAACAATTCGCCATTGCATGCCCTCCGGAGTGATCAATTTTTTATGAGTGATGCATGTCCTCCATCCCTTACTTGTTTTTTATGGAATAAGTTCCCTATAATCTTTGCACATATGATATTTCGATGTGCTTTTCTTATTTGGTACTTTTATTCCTTCGAGTTTCTTTGTTGCATGGTTAGTATCGGGACACGCAGAAAAATTGAACACATTATTATCACTATTACAATCTAAAGATTTTTCATTCACAAGATGATCTTCTATCTTTTCTCTATATTGTGAACCTTCATTCTTTAGGGTGTCGATTTCTTGGTGAGGATCCTCGAGATTCATATTTTGCATATCAAGTTCAACCTTTTCATTTCGGACATTTAGGGAGAAGGTTCCATTTTTTTGCATCTATTATTGCCCATGTGGTGGCATGAAATGGCCTCCCTAAAATGACTGGGATTTGTTGGTCTTCTTCTATCTCGAAAACCATAAAATCGATAGGGATGATCAAGTTCCCTATTCGACAAGGCATATTCTCCATTATACCTATTGGGTATTGTATGGAGCGAGCCGCCAATTGGAGAGAAATGGTGGTAGGTTTGAGTTCCCCCACACCTAATCTCTCGCTAATCGATAAAGGCACTATGCTAACACTAGCCCCTAAATCAAGCATGGCATTGTCTATGTTAATCCTGCCAATGCAACAGGGAATTGAGAAAGTATTGGGATCTTTTAATTTTGGGGGAAGCTTCTTTTGCAAAATAGCACTTACTTCCTCCGCTTAGATAACATTCTCAAACTCTTCTAATTTCCTCTTTTCTGAAAGCATTTCCTTTAAAGGTCTTGCACAAGGAGGCATCATTTCTATATTTTCTGAAGATGGAATGTTAACATTAATAGAGTCTAAGATCTCTAAAATTTTTGAATATTCCTCGGTTACTTCCCTTTTGACTAACCCTTGAGGTTGATCAAAAGTGCTTGCTAGCCTAGGGGATTATGTCCCCTTTTCAATTTCAGTATTAGTCTCAACCATTGGTGGGGTTGGACTAATATCCTCTTCACTAGGGTAAATTTCTATCAAATTTTCAGTGCTCCTAGCGACTACCACATTAACATGCTCGTTTGGCCTTTGAGGTTGACCGAGAAGACTCACTTGTGGTCTATTCATTGTATTGGCTTGTTGAGATTGTTGATTTTCAAGCATCTTATTATCCGCAGCTAGGTTATCAAACTTAGCATTTAATTGCTTGAAATTTTCCCTAAATTCATTGTTGATCTTTTCTTGACTATTTTTATTTTCAACAACAAAATCCATTAAAAGATCCAACTTGGATTTAGGGGGAAGGAAAGCATTTGAATTAGAGTTGAAATTCTTTTGTGCAAACCTCGGTGGTTATGAAGAAGGTTGCGGGTTTAAAACGTTGTTATTCTTATAGGAAAAATTGGGGTGATTTCTCCACTCGGGATTATATGTGTTTGAATACATACCCCCTTTTTGTCCATAAGAATTAACAAAATTTACTCGATCACTAGAAGTAGTGTCAAGCAAATCACAACAATCCATACTATGTTAGTTAGACCCACATAGTTCACATAAAACATTGACGTTGGCCACGGGGTTGACATTAAGATTTTCAAACTTTTTCAATATCATGTCAAATTTAGATGAAAGGAGAGTAACGGCATCAACGTTATACTTACCTGGAGTTCCTTGCGGTTGCTCCCTTTCATTCGACCATTGGTAGTGGTTTAGGGCTATATTTTCTATCAAGTCATAAGCCTCGTCCACTCCCTTGTTCATAAGTGCTCCTCCTGCAGTGGCATCTATGGTCTCTCTCGTTTCGAACGTGAGACCATTGTAGAAGGTATGAACTATTAACCACTTTTCAAGCCCGTGGTGAGGGCACGTCTTTAGGAGCTCTTTGAAATGCTCCCAAGCGTCATACAATGATTCGCTTCCCGTTTGGCTAAAGTTCATAATCTTTGTACGAATCTGGGCGATCTTGCTTGGTGGGAAGAAACGCCCTAGGAAAGCCTCTTGAACTTGGTCCCATGTTGTCAAGGAATTCTGGGGGACCGAGTTCAACCATTGTTTTGCCTTGTCCTTTAGAGAAAAGGGTAAAAGGCACACCTGTATAGCTTTCGCTGTGACACCTTGAATATGGGTTATGTCACAGTACTCCAAGAATGTTTGTACATGGAGATGGGGTCTTCGAAAGTTGATCCGCTGTATTGGTTATTCATAACCATATGAAGTAATTGCGTCTTTATTTCAAAGTTGGCCGCATTAGCGTTCGACACAACTATTGGTGATCTAGTTCCCGGGGTACTCGGATTAACAAAGTCCCTTAGGGTTCTAGGTGGTGTCATAGGTTCGTCCTCTTCCATATGTTGATCTAATGCTTCTTTGAATCTTCTTAGCCTTTAGTGAAAGCTTCTTTCGGGTTCCGGATCAAAATTGTCAATGAAGATCCGAGTCCGTTTCATAAACTGCAAAGAACACTCAACAAAGAAATCAAACGCATCAGATTTTTGGAAGAAATTTTGAACAAAACTTAAAAACAAAAATATGTAGTAAAGACAAATATAAAAAGTAAACCGTTGTCCCCAGCAACGGCGCCAAAAACTTGTTTGTCTCAAACGTAACGGTTCTTTTAAATACCGCAAGTGCAGGGTGCCATAATAATATAGCTAATGCAAGTACAGGTCAATCCCACAGAGACAGGGTTTACTTTTAAGCAATATTTGTATTTACGAAGAAATAGAAATGAGATTGGGAGAAATATGGTTTGGTTTGCGAAATATCTAAAAACATACACTAAACACTTAAATTGAACTCTTATAATATGGAAGCATTCTCGGGATTGGAATTCATATAGTCATTTATTCATCAATTATTCATGCCTTTGAAAATATAAGGGCTCATCAAAATCAAGGATGGTACATTAAGCCTACGCTACTTCTCACGATCAAGCAAGTAGTGTTTGTATCCTTCACTAATTATGCCCTATCTCTCGATGGCCCATAATTAGTAAGGATCCATTAATGTTCATAAATCCACGTACTTACCATTCAAGGAACATCCCTAGGCCATTGAACTACTCTCGTGATCAATGAAACCTAGTTCCTTCATATGGTTCCGTTAATTGAGATTCTCCGCTAGGTACTTCTCTCGATTAACTAGAAGCATACAAATTGGACGTCTCCAAAATGTAAGTCATTTAGATTTAATATGAAGAGAATTGTTAAGATGAAGAGAGGATGCCATGATTTATAAAGATAATGAATAAAGACATTGAGTTCCAACCCCAAGAATTAGGGGGATTACTCATAACCCATAATTAAAACAAGCATAAGCAATTAATATAAAGATAGGGAAAAGAAAGACTTATGATTGTAGAAATGTAGAAGATGAAAGTAAACTTCAGAAATTGTATTTCTTCTTCCTTTCGAAATATCTTTAAGAACAATGTTGAATCTTTGAATATTTGGAAAGTATAATGCTAGAGTAATTATATGTGTTTTCAGATGTAAATCAGATGTTTTTCGATACTTTTCCGATTCCTAAAACTGATACAAAGGGGCCTTTAAATAGGCATTCTAAGTTAAGGTTGCAATTCTTCAAAAAGTTGTCTTCAAGAGGTGCCTTTACGAACTGGTAACAGCAAGTTCACGACTGTGCGTTATGACTTGCACGGCCGTGCAAGCCTTGGCGTCAAATTTCTTTTTGAATTGGATTGAATGCACGGCCGCTCCACTTTTGAAGACACGGCCGCTCCATAGGACTTGGGCCATTTTGGCTCTACAGAGGCAGTTGCACGGCCGCTCTATTTTATAGAGCACGGCCGCTCCAGTGCAGATTTGGCCTGGATGACCTGTTTGAAGCTGTCCCGTCCTTAGCTTTGATCCCTTAGATTTTCCTAAGCTTTATTTGTTCCATAAATTAACTTAAAAACTTGTATAAATGCTCAAACACACCAACAAGCATAAAATCGAAGATATAGAACAAAAGAAGCTAAATTATACTAAATGAAGACTAAATGAGAATAAAAACTGAGTGAATGATATAGATATACTTGGTTTGATTTTGATTTTTATTGACTACTTAACCTATTAAAACTAATTACTACTAAAGCAAGAAATAACAGAACGAAGTAAGAGATTGCCGAATTCAGGAGAAGAACAATCGAATGGATTTATATATATATCTCACCAATATGCCTATTAATAGTATAATCAATCATTGTTAGGGGTTCATTATCTTTAGTAAAATTGGGCGTTCTCACGTCCTCAACTTAGTGTTATCTAATTCTCACGGTTTCTACTAAGTCCGCATAATCATTAGAAAGCCTATTAAGAACCTAGGAATACCTACAAGTCTGTTTGCAAACTAATGACAAACCAAAATCATATTCGTTAAAAGGTTGACTTCATAGTTTTAAAAATCTCTTGTCAATTCCTACACACCGATTAGTTAAAAAGCCAATCACACCTACACGAGTGATTGTAGCTAGAAAACTTCTATGAAAAACACTTTTTATGAACCCAACCTTTTGATTGATTGTAAAATTAATTAAAGCATACAAGATCGGCACATATTACCTCCACTCTGCAGATTAAAGGAGATTAGCCGCTCATCTTCATACTAAATATCACAAAAACCTAAATTGAATGCATAAAACAAGAATCTTGAATTGAAAATCAAGAACTTGAATCCAAAAAACTTCCCTTACAAACTTGAATTAAAAGCTAAAACATAACATAAAAATAACTAATGGAGTCCTCCTACTTATACTAGGAAAATACAAGGCCTAAAATAAGGAAAAAGGCATCACAATCCTTGTCTAGGGAGAAAACTTCATATTGTTGCTCGGAGAGGGCGTGCGGTCGCCCAAACACAAGGTGTTCGACCGCCCAAGTGTTCTGGAATTTTGTGCGGCCTCCTTCCTTCGATGTGTGAGGTCGCCCAAGTATTCTGGATGTTTGTGCGGCCGCCCTTCTTTGATGTGTGCGTCTGCCCTATGCTGGTCTGGCTCTATTTTTCTTTCTTTCTTTCTTCTTTCCAACTACTGTCACGGCCCATTCCATCCACTCTTGCACCCTTTAGGGCCTAAATTCTCCTCATTTGTCCTCCAATCCCTGTACTCATAAAATGCTCCACAAACACATTAAACACTTATATAACCCAATGATTAAGCACTAAACAAGTTCGGAAGTACAATATTTAGATGTGTAGAAACACATCTATCAAATACCCCTAAACTTATCTTTTGCTCGTCCTCGAGTTAAACATAACATAATTAAACTACCCTTTAATCTGCAATAAAACAATAAACAGAATAAATATTTTTGGGATGACCTCATTTATAAAAGGGGTTGTCGGTCATACAAGTCTCAGATCCTAACACAGATATAAACAACAAATGACACTATAAATAAAGGATTGCAATCTTATTGATGTACATAACTCACAATTTTCCCCCGTAGCCTGAATGATGAATGAATTACGGGAGATCATTGCCACCAAAGTAAGATTATTTATGGGGTCACTAAGTCATGTCCTACTTCCATGATATTTGATAATTCAATTCAAAAGGACACTCATATGTATGATTTACACAATTGTCAACCCAATTACTCAGTATAGAAAAGAAAATATGGCTTAACTGTTAGTATTCACGAAAATTCGTGGGGGATAGATTTACGGCTACAATCGAAGGTAAGGACATACGAAATCAAGAAAGTGAACTAAGAAGGCTTCTTGTTTACATCATATCCTCACTTACTTGAAACTCTCCACTCACCATTTTCCCCAATGTTTCAACCCCCAAACTTGAAATTTTCATACATTGATAAACCAAGGGTTGATAACATTCCCTATTTCCTTCTTGGATCACTTCACTTCCAGCTTTAATTCAATATGGGCAGTTTTTTTTCTGAACTGCCCCTTTTTTCAATGCGTTACTTTTGTACCTCGTTTCTTCTTTTTCGACCCTTTTCCATTCATTCACAATCTTTCCAAAGCCAAAATTTCCCCATCATTCCCTAGTTCACTTTCCTACAAAGGTGAGAAAATTATATCTAAGTGTAAAGGGTAAGGGAGAGGGTGTCGAATGAAGATGATTGGCAATTTAGATTATCCATTCTTCATAAAAGGCTCAAATGCAGTTCTAGCGAGAAAAAAATTAGTGACGAGAAAGTTAAAGACTCACAATAGGGTTCAAGAAAAGTAGTCATATACGCCAAGTAACCTCGTGATGTGTTATTGACAGTCATGAATCATGTTATAATCGACTTCAAGGAAGATATTAACATATTAACTCTATATTTTTGTGAATGAACCCTTGAATGAGATTGAATTTATTTTACATGATTTAAATAACATAAAGAGACAATTGTTATGATCCTCAATCCATGAATCCCTTGCTTCCTTGATTTCTTACTTGTTATTTATTTCTTGTTTCTTAGATTAATAATTGCTCAAACAAACAAAACCCTTTTTGGTTACTCTTTTACACTAATAAAATATACTTGTTCCACTTTAGTCCCTGTGGATTCAACCCTTGCAAGTAAGAATATTACTACATTGATAAACTAGTCCACTTGCTAGGTAAGTTTAATAAGAGGGAGATTTCCTCTGCACTCCCCTAAACGGACAATTTTGGGCAAAGGTCCCACATTTTCATCGAAATCCACCATTCAAAATCAAACCTAACGACCTAGTGATCACTTCATTATTTGTAAAACAAGGCTACATGTAATGAACCAATGTGAAGGAATTTTCTCACTAGGGACAAATACGAAGGATCATTCATAGGACATTCCGAAGGGACATTCGTTTGTTCCTTCACATTATCGATTGCAAATAGTCTTCTTTTGGTCAAAGACGTAAAGGGATCCCAAAGGTCAAATAGATCGGTCAAAGGAGTGTCTTAAGATGCCTATCATGATGTATGTTTTTTATGCAGGCTCAAACGCTTAGGCTCCCCGCAGTATGACGGTCATGTAGGAGTGAACTACGGAGTGGGGTGCATCAACTTCGGAGAGACCGAAGACATAGGTGACACGACATCCGTCCTTAGTGTGTGACCCCAAGTTTAAATAGGGAAATGTACTGCAATGACACTTAATCATGAGTGCACATGTGTGAGATTCAATCTAGGTGATAAGGAAAATAGGTTTTTTTAAAAAAATTAAAAGAAAACAAATAATGGCCGCATCAAATGGTTGCCTACACTCCTCCCAATTTAGGAAGACTCAGGATAACGTAATTTCAAATAAAAGAGAGAGAGAGAGAGAAAGAAAATTAAATTTAATTACAACTCCCGAGTTAACCAATGGCCGGTATTTAATCAGAAAACTAATCACAAACATTCATTCATACAATCATTCAATCAAAAACTGCCTGGAAAAGAGAGTTAGTACAAGAAAATTTATGATTAATGATGAGATTCTCATCAATAGAAAGGTCCTATGATGAAGAAACTCTACATAAATTGATTTTGGGATTCCCCTTACGTGTTCGAATTGAGTTTTTCGGACTCCGCTTAAGAACGAGATAAACAAGAAAATCAAACTGATCTGCAAGCTTGTCTCGCGCGAGACAAGGGGTTCTCTCGTGCGAGACATCAGTTAAAATTTGAAGATTTATGAAATTTTGCAGAAAATAAGAACAATTCAAATAAACTCTAGATCATGCAAGTCTAACCCACTTTAATTTATGATCCCCAGCGGAGTCGCTACTGTAAGAATGCGGGGTTGTCATCCTCTTTGTATTCGTTTTTATTTGAGTCGCCACCTATATTATTTAATGGAAATATAGAAAAACCATCTTTTTCATTAGAATTGTGGGTTCGAGTGTTAAGTTATAGGATTGGAAGGTCAGGAGCACCAAACCTACCCAATCTTATGATTGATCTTGCTTCTAGGGTTTAATTGGATTGTTCTTATACTCATTTTAAGCAAAATAACAAATTAGATTGGTATTATTACTTGGAATGTCGGATTATGTGCTTCCAGATCACATTCATGAATTGAAGGGACTCTCGGATAATCCTTTTGATGGTGATTACACTACTCTAAAAGATCAAATAGAGAAGTTGAGAATAGAATAAAAGGTCTAAGGAAGTTTACTTTGAAAGAGACCTTGAATTCTTTAATGGTTAGCCTAGTCAAAGGCTTGATCTGGGTATTTAAATTTGATCAAAGTTTATGGACGAATTTGAGGGAGTTTTAAAAGTTGTTTTGTTAGTTCCGTAAATGAGAGAACGTGGCAAAACATGTGTTTTGGGATAAAAAATATGTGTTTAATACCAAGAGTGTTGGGTTTTACGGGTCCTTGCGCAGCAGAATTAAGCATCTATTAACATAAAACCCAAGAGCCTAGGATCCGTTCTATACAATTAACTTGAAATCCTATGAGATAGAAATAACCAACCTTGAACGCTTTCCGTTCTTGAGCTATCGAACGATGTATTGATGTGATTCTGAATACAAGCTTCGAACTCTAGGCCTTGATCGTTGAACGAGCGAAGACCCTCTTTTGGTATCCACACCTTCAAATGAACCAAGAACGTTTTCTTGAAGATTGCTAAATCCTTTAAACCTTGAAGAATATTGAGAATTATGTTGTGATTTTCTTTTTTCAGAAATTCGGCTAGATTTTTAGGGTTGACAGACTGTTATATTTATACTACTTTAGCATTAATATTTGTTTCCTAATCAAATTAGGAAACTAGTCTGAAAACGCCTCTGTGGCTTAAAGTGTCGCACGACCAGACGAGTCCCATGGACAAGTTCTGTCGTGCGATGTCTTAAGCCACATCAGGATTCTCTCAATCATTCTTCCTCTGGTTTAATCAATTCATTCTAGTTGTGTGTGACCCAATAGGATTATATTATGTTTGGCAATGAGCTCGATCATATCAACTCTCATAAGACATAAGCGGACTCTAGCAAGCCATTATGTCTACCCAAATAATATAATGTAAGAGTTCACGTTTCCAATGGTACACTTCCATTTTTCCCTTTGTCTCACGATGTTATATTGAACACAAGTCATGGTCCTCGTAACTTGTCTTTGTTCAATGCTTTCTCGATTTCGAGTATAATGATAATCCAATCGCATTGGGGTATGGCCATACACTTTCATCATTATCACTCATCGAGGGGCCCAAGCAAAACATCTCTCTTTCGAGGGACAAATTCCATCTTGACTTATCATCCTTCCCATTATGAATCTGATCATGCCAAGGATAGCCTTTATAAATATCGTGTTAAGATATCGTTTGGCTAAAATCAAACATGACTTTCATCATATGTAAGGTCATGATAATCTCAGGTCTAGGGACTAAATGAAGTAACCTTATGAGATTTAATTATGACATTTGACCATGACATAAATCTCATATGGGTCAAGTCCAGTCACTTGTTCTCTTACAAGTACCCATAAATTTAATGTGCATCTCTATGCATATAATCATTATATGATTATCCATTAACATTTATACTAATTATTCACATAATGATTAGGGATGGAAATTATTTCAGACAAATATACAAAACATATAATAATCAAATAATAAACTTTTCATATAATAAATAATGTCAACACATAAGTCTATCAACTATAGGCCTAGGGCATAACACTAACAGTCTCCCACTTGCACTAGGCCCAATCTCCCATGTATCGAATATCCATTGACCTAACATGACCATCATGCTTAGCTTGCGGGAGAGCCTTAGTTAATGGGTTCGCCACGTTGTCATCAGTGTCTACTCTGCATATCCTTACGTCTTCCCTTTCACATATCTCTCGGATAATGTGGAAACGTCGAAGTATGTGTTTGGATCTCTGGTGTAACCTTGGTTCCTTTGCTTGTGCAATGGCACCATTGTTGTCACAGTAAAGTTCAATAGGATCTTTGATGCTTGGAATGACTTCCAAATCACTAATGAACTTCTAGATCCAAATGGCTTCCTTAGCTGCATCAGATGCCGCTATGTACTCAGCTTCGGTTGTAGAATCAGTGACGGTACTTTGCTTGGAACTTTTCCAACTCACAGTGCCTCCATTCAGCATAAACAAAAATTCAGATTGCGATCTGAAATCATCCTTGTCGGTTTGGAAGCTAGCATCTGTGTAGCCTTTCACTACAAGATCTTCTTCCATTCCTCCAAAGACCAAGAATACATCCTTAGTTCTTCGTAAGTACTTGAGGATATTCTTGACTGCTATCCAATGTGGTTCGCCGGGATCCGATTGGTACCTACTCGTCATGCTTAGTGCACACGAGACATCGGGTCTAGTACATAACATAGCATACATGATAGACCCAATTGCCGAAGCACATGGAATACCATTCATTCTCTTTCGCTCATCATTAGTCTTAGGACTTTGAGTCTTGCTAAGAGATACACCATGCAACATTGGCAAGTTTCCTCTTTTAGAATTTTCCATTTGGAATCTTCTAAGAACCTTATCGATGTAAGTACTTTGACTTAAACCAATCATCCTCTTAGATCTATCTCTATAGATCTTGATACCAAGGATATATGCAGCTTCGCCCATATCTTTCATTGAAAAGCAGTTTCCCAACCAAGACTTGACAGTCTGCAGTGCAGGAATGTCATTTCCAATGAGTAAGATATCGTCGACATACAACACTAAAAATAGTGCTACGCTCCCACTAATTTTCTTGTATACACAAGGTTCATCTTCGTCCTTGATGAAACCAAACTCTTTGATTGCTTCATCAAAACGTAGATTCCAACTCCTAGAAGCTTGCTTCAATCCATAAATGGATCTCTGCAACTTACACACCTTGTTAGAATTTTCTGTACTGATAAAACCTTCAGGTTGTATCATGTATACATCCTCAAGTAACTTCCCATTAAGGAAATATGTCTTGACATCCATTTGCCATATCTCATAGTCATAATATGCGGCTATGGCAATTAAAATTCTAATAGACTTAAGCATAGCTACAGGCGAAAAGGTTTCATGATAGTCGATGCCATGAATCTGCCTATATCCCTTAGCTACAAGCCTAGCCTTATAGGTGCACCTTCCCATCCATGTCGGTTTTCTTCTTGAAGACCCATTTGCACCCTGTGGTTTTTACACCTTCGGGTGGATCAATCAAGTTCCAAACTTGATTATCAGCCATGGATTGTAATTCAGACTTCATGGCCTCTTGCCATTTTTCCGAATCAGGAGCGGACATCGCCTCTTGATAGCAAGTAGGTTCATCGTTTTTAATTACCTCCACTTCATCACTTTCCGTGATGAGAAATCCATATCTCTCGGGTTCGGATCGTGACCTACCACTTCGGCGAAGAACTTGTGCATCTTGAACCGGTTCCAAAACTACTTGTGAACTTGGCTCAGTCTCTACCATTGGTTCAATGTTGTGTTCGGGTTCTCGAATTTCTTTGAGATCTATTTTAATCCCACTGGTTCCTTTGCGAAGAAACTCCTTTTCTAAGAAAGTACCATTTCGAGCAATAAACACTTTGTTCTCGTTTCGGTTGTAGAAATATTATCCTTTGGTTTCCTTAGGATAACCCACGAAAACACATTTATCAGACTTAGGTGCTAGCTTGTCAGAAGTTAACTTCTTGACATATGCATCGCAGCCCCAAATCTTCATTAAAGACAAACTAGGTTTTCTTCTATGCCACATCTCATATGGGGTCTTTTGAACCGATTTGGTAGGAACTCTATTTATAGTAAAAGCAGCAGTTTCTAGTGCATGTCCCCAAAAGGATAAAGGAAGCTCAACTTGACTCATCATAGAACGAACCATGTCCAACAAGGTTCTATTCCTCATCTCAGACACACCATTCCATTGTGGTGTTCCGGGTGGAGAGAGTTCTGAAACGATTCCACAACTCTTAAGATGACTGTCAAATTCTTGGCTCAAATATTCACCACCTTGATTGAATTGAAGTATTTTAATAGTTTTGCCAAGTTGGTTTTGCACCTCATTTTGAAATATTTGAAATATCTCAAACGATTCACTTTTATGCTTCATTAGATAAACATATCCAAATCTACTATAATCATCAGTGAATGTTATGAAGTACCGAAATCCTCCCCTAGCATCGCTACTCATAGGTTCACACACATCGGTATGTATGAGGCCTAATAAGTCGCCCGCCCTTTCACCAGTTTTGGTAAATGGGTCCTTGGTCATCTTGCCAAGTAAACAAGATTCGCATGTCTCATAAGATTCATAATCATGTGAGTCTAAAAATCCATCTTTGTGGAGTTTAGAAATGCGTTTCTCATTTATATGGCCAAGACGACAATGCCATAAGTAAGTGTGGTTTACATCATTGGGTTTAGATCTCTTGTTAATGTTATAGACATCATTATCACGATTTTCAACATCAAGGATATAAAGGCCATTGAATGAAACATCAGTACAATAATGCATATCACTCTTGTAAATGGAAAACTTCTTATCACATATAAGAAAATTAAAACCTTCATTATCCAAACATGAAATCGAAATAATATTCCTACTTAAAGCTGGAACGTAATAACAATTGTTCAAAACAAGTATTAGTCCACTAGGTAATGTAACTTCATAAGTTCCTACGGCTAATGCAGCAACTCTTGCTCCATTCCCCACACGTAGGTCCACTTCACCCTCTTCAAGCATCCTTCTGTTCTTTAGACCCTGCACATTTAAACAAATGTGAGTTCCACATCCGGTATCGAATACCCAAGAACTAGAAGTAGATAGGAATATATCTATAACAAAGATACCTGAAGTCAAAGCAACAGCTTTGCTCTTCTTCAGTGCTTCCTTGTATTTTGTGTAGTTTCTCCTCCAATGTCCAATCTCATTGCAATGGAAGCAGACTGCGTCCCCTTGGGACTTGGGCTTAGCCTCTTTAGGCTTGGCAGCCTCTTTGGGTTTGGCAACATTTGCCTTAGGATTAGCAACCTTTGCCTTTCCCTTACCCTTGAAACCCTTCTCCTTATTAACCATCAACACTTGATCGGTTTTCTTCTTGACAATATTGGTTTCCGCAGTGTTCAACATTTGAACTAACTCGGAAAGGTTCTTATTCATGCCCCCCATGTTATAATGCATTATGAAATTACTAAAACCTTCGGGCAATGAATTCAATATTATGTCAGTAGCCAACTCTTGGCTAATTGGAAAACCGAGCCTTTCAAGATGCTCAATGTGGCCCTTCAACTTAAGAGCATGGGGACCAACAGCTTGTCCTTCACTCATCTTGCATGAGGTCAGGGCCTTAACTGTGTTATACCTTTCTTGCCTTGCTTGAACTTGGAACATTTCCATCAGTCGATTGTTTAGATCAACTGTCCCCAAGTGCTCAAGATCCTTCTGAAGGTTCTTGCACATGGCGGAGAGCATGAGGTAACCAACATCTGTAGCATCACGCTTATGCTTCAGATATTGATCCTTCAATGCCCTAGTAGCATTGGCAGCATGTTCAGGTGGAATAGGTTCCTCGAGAACGTACAGTTTTTCTTCTTGCCTGAGAACAATTCTCACACTACGGATCCAATCCATATAGTTTGTACCATTCTCTTCCAACTTTTCCTTCTCAAGGAGAGATCGCAGTGACAGATGATTATTGTTTGATGCCATTTATTCTACAAAAAGATATACATAAAATATGAACACATATAAGTAAACATATCATATGAGAAGTATAATGCATTTACATAAAATGCTCCCACTAAATTATACACCTTCCAATGCAAATAAGCATAATATACATTTAATGGGCTAAGATCCAACTTTAATTTAATTTCAAGTTTGCTATGGCAAACCGCTCAAAACTAAATTAATTAGGTAGAAACATCAATCATATCACATATATGACTCTTAGATCTTTTATGAGATTTATTCAAGACATCATATGTCTAAGCAAATTTTAATCTCATCTTATGCCTTGGGTCCAAAACTATTTTGATAACCCAATTAAGTTCATTCACTTTAAACGTATAGGAACCACCATTTCCTCATCTTGCTCGCAGACGAATAGAATCAAAGTACCTTGCTATGGCAAGCCCACCCAAAACTATCCGAATGGTCTCAAGTGTTTTAATCATGAATTGGCATAAAGAACTTAAAAGTTAAATGAAGGTTCTTTAAAGTAGATTATAAGCATATCAGCAAAGATAATCATAATTGTGCACCAGGTAAGTTCCCAGGAAGATAGGTGAGCCACAAGGACTACTTAAGTACCAAATCTTTCCTTCGACAGAACTCTCCTAGACATGCACAATCAGAAATCAGCTCTGATTTGCAACATAATTAACACTTTGAGTAAACAATCAGTTTCCTTTTAAATTTTGCGTAATATGATTTGTTTCTCATAAACAATCATAAACCAAAATCTTAATGTTTCAATCTAAACATTCAGGAAACTATAATACAATGTTTCAACTAAACATCTAAAATTCTTAACACGTAAGAACACATAATTCATGCATCGCAACAATTAATAAAATCATATTTTAATTAACTAAGCATGCATAAACAATGAATTAATCTAGCATAGCCCTATAAACTTAATTCCCAAAAATTTACAGCATCCAGATTAATACATAAACATATCAGATTGTAAACACATTCACAGATTAGCAGGATTGTTCAACAAACTGATTATGCCCAGATTGGGCAAGTTTTGTCGCGTGACAGAGGCAAGCTTTGTCGCGTGACACAAGCAAGCTCTGTCGTGTGACACTGGCATACTCTGTCGCGTGACATAGCCCAACGATGTCGCGTGACACTAAGTTGCCAGATTTGTAGATTTGCAGATTTCAATCAATTCTAAATCACAGTGCAATTAAATCATGCAAACAACTTTTAACAGATTTAATTCAATATCAATAGAACATGATTTAGGCATATTGTTTCAAAAACAATCAATCTATCGCATACAAAACATGCAAAAGAACATATAAATGATTTATACCACTTTTCTAGCATGTTAATTTAAACTTAACCATACAAACGGGGCTATGATACCACTGTTGGGTTTTACGGGTCCATGCGCAGCGGAATTAAGCATCTATTAACATAACACCCAAGAGCCTAGGATCCGTTCTATACAATTAACTTGAAATCCTATGAGATAGAAATAACCAACCTTGAACGCTTTCCGTTCTTGAGCTATCGAACGATGTATTGATGTGATTCTGAATACAAGCTTCGAACTCTAGGCCTTGATCGTTGAACGAGCGAAGACCCTCTTTTGGTATCCACACCTTCGAATGAACCAAGAACGATTTCTTGAAGATTGCTAGATCCTTTAAACCTTGAAGAATATTGAGAATTATGTTGTGATTTTCTTTTTCAGAAATTCGGCTAGCTTTTTAGGGTTGACAGACTGTTATATTTATACTACTTTAGCATTAATATTTATTTCCTAATCAAATTAGGAAACTATTCTGAAAATGCCTCTGTGGCTTAAAGTGTCGCACGACCAGACGAGTCCCATGGACAAGTTCTATCGCGCGATGTCTTAAGCCACATCAGGATTCTCTCAATCATTCTTCCTCTGGTTTAATCAATTCATTCTAGTTGTGTGTGACCCAATTGGATTATATTATGTTGGCAATGAGCTCGATCATATCAACTCTCATAAGACATAAGCGAACTCTAGCAAGCCATTATGTCTACCCAAATAATATAACGTAAGAGTTCACGTTTCCAATGGTACACTTCCATTTCTCCCTTTGTCTCACAATGTTATATTGAACACAAGTCATGGTCCTCGTCAACTTGTCTTTGTTCAATGCTTTCTCAATTCCGAGTATAATGATAATCCAATCGCATTGGGGTATGGCCATACGCTTTCATCATTATCACTCATCGAGGGGTCCAAGCAAAACATCTCTCTTTCGAGGGACAAATTTCATCTTGACTTATCATCCTTCCCATTATGAATCTGATCATGCCAAGGATAGCCTTTATAAATATCGTGTTAAGATATCGTTTGACTAAAATCAAACATGACTTTCATCATATGTAAGGTCATGATAATCTCAGGTCTAGGGACTAAATGAAGTAACCTTATGAGATTTAATTATGACATTTGACCATGACATAAATCTCATATGGGTCAAGTCCAGTAACTTGTTCTCTAACAAGTACCCATAAATTTAATGTTCATCTCTATGTATATAATCATCATGTGATTATCCATTAACATTTATACTAATTATTCACATAATGATTAGGGACGGGGATTATTACAGACAAATATGCAAAACATATAATAATCAAATAATAAACTTTTCATATAATAAATAATGTCAACACATAAGTCTATCAACTATAGGCCTAGGGCATAACACTAACAAAGAGATCATCTTGTAATTATAAGGTATAAGACTTGGTCACAAAGTTTAGGAATCCAAGTAAGGTAGGAAATCATCCTAAAAATGTCCAAGAAGAACACAATCAGTGATTTCCCAAATCACAAAGAGTTAGGGTCAAGGAAGAAATTGACTTCGAAAAGGAAAGAAAATCAACCTTTCTGAGTGAGTTGTCTCATGCGAGACATGTTGTCTTGTGCGAGACAACTAGTCACTTCCGACTATTTTGTCCTCTTTCGTCGTTTGTTAGTCAGTTAAGTCCAAACTAACGGAGTTAGTCAGAAATTTAACAAAGCGTGACAAAATTGCAGGTCTCATTCCTAAAATCAAAAGGCGAGACTAGAGTAGTGTAATAATTATAATGTGTTCAGAATGGAGTGTCGACAGAGCCTCTCGCGCATAGAACTTATAAAAGAATTAATGTCATCAATAGTAAAGACATCCACTCAGAACTTTGGGATAGTCGTGCTGCACGGCTACCTACGTATCTCTATTAGAGAATCAGATGAAAATGTAGTTTGACTCAAAAAACATGAAAAAGGCTATTTCAGCTATTTTGAAAATCAATTTTTGTAAAGGTAAACTCATATTGAGGAATCAAATCGTGACACAATTCTGAATATACATGTTCTTTTGTTTTGGCTCCAAACTTGTGGAAATGATAGAAAATTAAGATTTACCTTTCTGGCTTTCAAATTCTAACGATTCGCCTATTTAGGCTCCGAACCGGTTTCTGTTGATGACGATCCGTCTGTCAAGGCTCCGAACCGTTGGAAGGAATTTGATCTCTAAATCAAATCATGTGTTCAGTTTGCTATCCTCGATCAAAATAGGTGAATGATTCGCCTATCTGGGTTCCAAATCACTGAAGGGACTTGATCTTTGAATCAAATCCCTTGGTCAACATGCTATCTTTAATCATGTTGAGTGAATGATTCGCCTATTTGGGTTCTGAATAATCGAATGAATTTGCTATCTTCGATCAAATTCTAGGACAACTTGCTATCTTCGATCAAGTTGAGTGAATAATTCACCTATCTGGGTTTCGAATCACTGAAGGAATTTTCTATCATCACTCAAAATTGTGTAGTGGTTCTCAAAATGTGGTGACCTCCGTCATCGGTGTTATTGACCCGAAGTTTATTCTGAAACGGGTTCAATTCGTCGTGGAAAAATTATAACTTTTCTCAATTTTGGGGTTATCATTGACTTTTATGATCAAAGGTCAAGAATGGTTGAAATCCGAGGACTTGTCTCGCACATGACACGTTGTCTCGCCCGAGACTATCGCTCCAGAGGCTTTATAATAGGCGCCTCTCCTCATTTCAAAATCACTTCTTTTCAAACTTTCTCTCTCAAGTTCAAAGCCTAGGCGATTTCTTGCCCAAAATATCTTCAATTTCTTGTTGATTTTTTCAACCAAACCATTCCAAAACCCCTTCCAGGCTTGAATCAATGGCTTCTTCATCCCATAGAGAGCACCAAATGGGTGGACACCTCAAGGGTAAAACCTATCGTTCCAATGATCTCCTCGCCTTCCGGGAAGACCATATTTCCAACCACATTCTTCGAGGATTGGTAATAACTTCTTCTTAAACTCTATTTTGTATTTGAATTCCACTAATTCCATTCTTTAATCCGTCAATTCCGTCAAAATTGGGATTGTCCCTTTTTTTTCAAAGTTAGGGTTTATGGAAAGCATGCTATATTTTCTTGGTTTTTCTTTGTATTTGATGATGCTTGTGTGCATATATGAATGTCCTAGTTGTTTAGGATTGTAGGTGTGCTTGTTTTGGGTGGCCACATGCAAGTTTATGCTTGAAAACCTAGCATGCATGCTAGGTGTTTGATGAAATGGCTCAATGAAAAATTTCTTTCTTTTCATGAATTTCCTTTCAAGAATGCTTTCTAATGAGCTAGTATGAGTATATGAAATGAAAATATATTTTCTAGCATTCTTGGGATGTCTATTGACATGATTTGGTAATGTATGTCTAAAGTGATGTTTTTTTTACCTCTTTTTGGCTTAAATTCTGAATGTTGACCTCTTTTCTTGTCTTCTTTGTCTTGCAACCATACAAGCCGATCCAGAATAGTTGTGGGAGTGTTCCAAAAGTATTCAAGCTTTGGAATGTCCTCACTAATGAGGTCAAGGAGAGGGTTAGAGCCGTGGGGCTTCATGCTTTCTTTGACAATGTTCGAGGAATAAGGCGGCCTTCTCAGGTTTTGCAGGCCATTAGTAAGAGATGGTGGGATACGACCCCTACACTTCATTTGCCTTTTGGGGAAGCTACCATGATTCCCACAGATTTTTATGCTATCACAGGGTTGGAGTGTGCTGGCACTCCATTGCCTATGAATCTGGATCGTAAGCTTTCTAATGTAGAGATCACCGTACTTCTTGGCTTTTGCATGTCCCGCAAAGGAAATAGGATTGAGCTTGCACCTCTTCAGACTAGGTTCCGAGGTTATATTGATAACTTGAATGTGGCTAATGTTTCCAATGATGATAAGTCTATTTGGGGTTTCATATGGTGGGGATTATCGGAGACCCTTTTTGCTAATCATGGCTCTACTGCTCATCTCTCTCTGCTCGATCTGCTGAGAGACTTATATGTTTGTGTGACCCTAGACTGGGGTTCAGATGACCTAGCTTGTTGCTATGAGGCCATGGATGAAGCATACCACATTACCAAGAAGAACATGGCAAGTTATAGCTTGGCGTGGGAAGTAAATTTCTCAATTTTGTCACTATTTTTATGCATTTGCATTTTTTGTTATTGACCTTCCCTTTTCTTTACTTTATATTGAAGCCTTCTTGTTTTACCCTTTTTCAAGTGTGGGGCTATGCCGTTCGGGGGCTTATAATTTTAAGGTCAAATTGCCCACGTTTCAATTTCCTGACATCCTGAGGTGGGGTTATGGAAACAGAACTGCCGGTGAGGGGGTGAGCGACTCATCATTGTGGAGCAGGCTCGATCCATGATAGATCATTTTGACTTTCGTGTTGAAGGTCTTTATCCTTTAAGGGGGATCTATATGTATGTGGGATGTCACCATCAGACGTCTTCTCTTGGTATCTCTGACATGTGTATCCTTCTATGTTGGGGAGATGGTGTATCCTCAGCACGACGAGAGAGATGGTGTATCCTCAACATGACATGTGGGATGTCACCAACATAACTTCCGACTATTTTGACCCACTTTGGTCATTTTTTAGTCATTTAAGTTCAAACTAACGGTGTTAGTCAGAAAGTTAACAAAACATGACGAAATTGCATGTCTCATTCCTAAAATCAAAAGATGAGACTAGAGTAGTGTAATTATATATAATGTGTTCAGAATGGGGTGTCTACACCAACGATGAAGCACTGTCACTGTCTCTGCGCCTTCACTCCCTCGGTATTCAGGTATGTATCCTCTTCATCCCCAATACCTTTCATTTCCAATCATTTTACATGCTCAATTTCGATTTTGGTAGGATTCTTTTTCACAATTAAAAAAATAACAATACCCTTATACCCAGGTATAAGAGTTTTTTTTTTCCCAGAATTTGAAGGGAACAAATTACTCTTATACCTAGGTATAAGAGTAATTCTAGTCTTATACCTTTAGGTATATGAGTGGATTTTATTATTTTTTAAGAAAATGTGAAAAATTGTGAAAAAAATATTTCTATGCCTAGGTATAAGAGTAATTTTGATCTTATACCTTTAGGTATAGAAGCAAATTGTTTAATAAAATATGAGAATTTATTATTATTTTTAAGAAAATGTGAAGAAAAAAAAAGCACTCTTATGCCTAGTTATAAGAGTAATTTAGGCTTATATCTTGGGTATAAGAGCAGACAAACATAGATAATGTTGAGCGTGAATTTCAGTGAAATTATGAATCTCATCTGGTTATTTATAGGTTTGTTATGTCATCCATGGGTCCTAGAGTCCGTGACCCTAGTATAAGGGCAACTTTATATTGGTAGGTATCAAAACTAAATTTTTGTACCAATGTAAATGAGTTAATATCTCTAATCATTAAATGTAAGGTATCAAAATTTGGTGTGGAGTCAAGAGAGATACTTATGCATTTAACCATTAAAGATACTAACTCCTTTGCATATATACCAAAATTTGTTATTTTCGTAAATAAATAAATATACATTGTCTTTTTCTTGTTTTTTTCTTTTTTTTTTCTTTTATCACTTTTCAACTTTTTTTTTTTAAGCCTGCTTGTGACTTTTGGCACTTTTTTATTCACTTTTCATTTTAATTTTAATTATTTAATTAGTTAAAATATTTTCATTGTGAAATAAATTTAACAATATAAAAAAAATTGGGTAATTAATTTGGTCAAAATCTTGCAAAAAACTAGTTTTTTGTAACCTAAGAAAAAAACTAGTTTAAAAGCACTATGTCTAACCAATAAGAGTGATGAACTATTCTGAAAACTAGTTTTTTTTATAACATTTAAAAAAAAACTAGTTTTTCACAAGAGTTACTCATTAATTTGATACTCGCTGAAGAGAATTGCCAGTACCTTTTACATAAATAAGGAAATTTGATTTTGACACCTATCATAATAATAGAATGATAATAGAATGGAGATGATAATTTAATAACTTGTGAATAGTGAATACTGTCCACAGATATTAAATTTCTATAGGTATCAAAATTTGATACCTATCTACAGTATAAATGGTAGTGGTGCCATAAACAGTGTCAAGTGTCGAATTTTCTATTTTGCCCTCATTAAATTGTCCCTTTTTCATTTTGCACTTAAAAAAAAAATTAAATTAAAAAAAAAAACGTGTCCTTGAACACGAGCTTAGGCTAGTTCATTGACATATACTGACTACAATTTTCAATTTTTATACTAACGGTCTAGGTTAAAATTCCTAAGATGCTTTTTTTTTATTTTCATACCTGAAAAAATACTTTAATCCATGATGCTCTCTCTGTTAAATAATCTTTTCATTTTATTTTTGTAAGCACGAAGGTAATTTGATCAATAATTTTAGGTTGATTTAATAATTCTAATGAAAATTTAAAATTTGTTATCGATATACCATTATAAATACTATCAATAATAAATTTTAGATGTTCATTCAGATAATTAAATTAACCTAAAAAATTATTGATCAAAGAACCTTCTTGTTAACAAAAAAAAAGTAAGGAATATAATTTTGGGACAGAGTGAATAGATATTAGCTAGTGTATTGTATTACCTTCTATGTCCAACTTTTGTTCCAACCAGAGATAGTCTCATTTATGTTCAACAAAAAGATGGTATTACTTCTATTTAAAAAAAAATAAAAATAGTCTCACGTTGATTGATTTTAGAGATCAAATCACTTTGATTTTAGGAATTGAACATTGACCATAATATTATCAAAATTTGCTCATTTTAGTAAAATTATTTTTGTAGTTTGTAGTGCACTTTTTAGAACTCGATCATAATCAAATTTTCATAAGATATAAGTCAATAATTAATTGAGTTAACCTTCGAAATTAAAGTGACCCAAGTTTATTTATCAAAAAAATAGAGCATCGAGAGCATGGACCTTCCGGATCGGGTCAAAGATCGCTCGAGTGCCAACTTATACCCCGAACTAAGTGAGATTAAGAAATCCAGTTCGAGTCGTCATGAGACCGCATATATCTCGGTCTCATCTATACTCCAAGTTGATATCTTGTGAATCACGATTCCGTACGACCTCTGATACCAACTGACAGACGTGTCCCTATCGCATTAAATGGAGACTCAGGCGACCATCACGCGCATTGTGGTACCGAACCAACTGTCACCTTCTCCTCTATCCCCCTTTCTTTCAATGACATCATCTACAACGGCAGTGTCCTTTATTTGTACTTACCTATCGGACCTCGCCACGTATCTTAGGTCAAGACAAATATGCTCAACGGTTGAGATCTTATCGAGCAGATCTCTCTCTACACTATACATACACTCCCTCGTCCTATAGGGCAAGGTAAGTTATGAACATACCAAAAGTGTCGAGCTGGTCCAAGCGAGTAAAGCCCAGTCCTCAAGCAATTATCGCCACCACATTCTTAGTGGGCTAGGCCCAATTATTACATGGCTCAAGGCCCATCTTATGGATCAGTCGACTTAAGTTCATTGTCCGACCTATCAGGTCCAGACCTAACTTAGTCCGACCTTATGATCCAGGTTCAATGTCGGGTACGGTCCAACCCTACCCGTCAGTCAGGTCGACCCAACCCCAAGTGGCGACCTCAACCTGCCAAGCAAGCGTCGACCTAACGATTACAGGCGCACGTGCTTCTATTCTTTCCATAACTGGTTCCCTACAATTCAGGAGCCATTCTAGGATACGTTCTCACGACATGCAACTGTCCCTCAAAAAACGGAGCTTATGTAGCCCCACCAAATCTACCACACTCATCAACTATAAATACATTACCACTACAACGGTTTAGATGTAACTGCAATTTTGTCATTTGAATACCTTGGTTCAATACATTATTTGCTCTTCAAACATACATACTTACTCTCACGCCCGAGGGTCTAAGCCGGAGACACATCCGGCTAGTCGTGGGTTTTGATTTCAGGTCAAGGAGTCAAGTGATTGGTCCTGCCACGTGGACGAAGATTGATAAGCACATTTCCTGCGGCATCAGTTTGGTTCTATTGCCGGGAACTCGTGCATACTTGACCTCGAAAGTTTTCTCAACCTACAATCATGGTGACAGCGGACGGACATGTTTCTGATGCTTCGGACAAACCCAATGAAGGGAATGTCAATACCAACACAAACACTAACACCAATGCTGGAAATGCCAATTTGCCTCCTCCCCCTCCACCTCGCCATCATGCTAGAGCGACCCGCACTAACAGTGTTGCTGATGGCAGAGGCTTGCCAGATGGTAGGAGAAAAGACAAACGGCATATGGACGGGCAGGGAGCGCCGCCTCCTCCAAGTGCCACACGGGTCGAATGGTTTCAGGGGATAGGGCAGGTCCCTCATCTAATCCCCTAAGCAGAAAGGAGATGCTGCTAGAACGAGCTCAAATTCTAGCAGAGTTGTTAGCTATGGAGGAGGAATCGGAGCAGATTGACAGGAGGTCAGAAAGGGCAGCTCCCTCCCAGTTCTCCAACAGGCAACGTGAAAGGAGTGTAAGGCAAGGTGGAAGTGCCCAGCAGAATGGTGATCGACAGATCATTCCTCACATTCGAACTCACATACCAGTCCCATCTGACGACCTAAAGAGTCATCTCAACACCAATCGGGAGCAGGCGGCTGAGTCGGAGCTGAGACGGCAAAGAGAGGCCGAAAGGAACAGGCCTTCCAGGACTGAAAGGACACAATCCCACAAAGGAGATAGGCATAGGTCGCCAGTTAGAGAAGGTAGGCGCAGGTCGCCACTTGGAGATGATAGGCGCAGTTCGCCCGTAGGCGCAGGTCGCCCGTAGGCGCAGGTCGCCACTTCCTTCAGTAAGGTCACCCCTCACAGGGACAGGAGAAACAGAGAGATAACTCCTCCTAGGAGTGATAGGCACAGAGCCAACTCTGGGAGAGAACATCATCGAGAAGAAAGGCAAAGGTCAAACGACATCTCCCAGGCTAGGGACGACAGGCCAGATGCTAGAGAATGGCTCCTATGGAAGAGGAAGTTTGAGCAATGGGAAGCCGACAAGAAGGAGAATGTTAGAAAGGACGAGCGAGATGGTTTTGCTCTTCGACCTTGGCCAAGGAGTTACTCGACCGTCGACCTCTGCCAGGTTTCAGATTGCCCGTCCTGGAAAAATACTCGGGTGCAACCAACGCCAAAAGCCATATACAACACTTGGAGGCTACCATGTTCTTTGTCTCCAACGAGGACAACATGATGTGCAAGGCACTTACCAGCACACTCACTGGGGAAGCCCTCACTTGGTTCAATAGCTTGGCACCAGGTTGCATCTCGACTTGGACGTACATGAGGAAGAAATTTCTGGATCGCTTCTCGACTGCTGGAGCTCGGAAGATGACAGTCACCGATCTAAACAACTTGGTGCAAGGGAAAAATGAAAGCTCGATGAGCTACTACACCAAGTTTAAGGAGATGGTCGACAAGATCGAGGAGGACCTCACAAACAGGGAGGTGATCAATTGTTTCAGGAGTGGAATTACTTCTACAGATATGGACTACGAGCTGACAGTTCCAACTGTGACTACTCGACAAGAGCTGTTCGAGAAGGCCTACAATGTGGCATTAGCCGAGGAGAGAAAAGAGAAGAAGAATGGGAAAGCCTCCAAGGTAGGGGTCACTGATGATAAGAAGGACTCAGTTAAGAATGGGGAAAACAACAAGAATGGCAAGAATAGGACCAGGGCGACTGAGAAAGTGCCCGAAGCTTTCACTCCCCTAACGGTGAGTCGAACTGAAATAATGAATACGGTCGAGCTAGGCCCACCTGCCCCAATGAATCCAGCAACTAAGTTCAGAAGGGATAACACTAAATACTGCGAGTATCAGAAGGATACGGGCCATACTACGGAGGATTGTATGAGCCTGAAGCGTATCATTCAGAGGATGGTCGATCAGGGAAGGCTCGACGCATACTTGAAAAGCCTCAAGCAGGCGGTGGTGAGCGACCTGCGGGTGGACATCCAGAGCCGAGGCAGCCTAGGATGAATTTGGGCATCATTACGGAGCAAGCTAGTAACACTGCCATCAAACACAAGATATTCCAGCTCAGCAAAGCACCTTATGTCCCCCAAGAAGCTATATCAGAGACGAGATGATTAGTTTCTATCCGGACGAGCTGGAAACCAATGTAGCAGCTAGAGAGCAAGTTCTCGTTATCCCAGGGTTAATAGATGGGTGTACGACGAGCAGACTCTTAATAGATACGGGGGCCTGCAAGGATATTTTGTTCTACAAGACGTTCCAAGAGATGGGGTTTCAAATGAGCAGCTCGAGCGATATGATGGCAGATTGGAAGGCTTAACCAACCACCGGGTCGATGCCAAAGGACAGATCGAGTTGGACGTCGACATAGGCCAACATCCTTACAGGGTCGTCTCCAAGATAAAATTTATTGTCATTGATGTGAATAGTGATTACGCTGCAATTCTTGGTATTTCTGGCCAGGTCGCACTGGGAATGGTGGCCTCAATTCCCCACCAGCGAGTTAAATTTCCCACGCTAGCTGGAATCGACTGTGTACAAAGCACAGCTCGAGCATACCTTGATCATGTCCTTCGAGAAAGAAAGAAGAGGAAATTGGAGATTGAAACAGCGGAGGGATACTTGAAGATATCTAAATCTGTCACCAAAACTACCCGACTATCTACGATCACCTGCGTAGAGGAGGAGACCTATCGCTCGCATGACGAAGTCATGTCAGATTCGACACATCCCTCTACACTCACAACGGTCGATCCGGATACAGTTATGGTCGACCAAGTCTTTATAGGCGAGCTATGCCTCCAAGTCGACAATAACTCGGGGGCCACCACCAGTGAGATCGCAGATGAGTTGGATGACATGATCGCTGAGGAAGCTCCCCACTTGGGGGCCGAGGAAAGACAGAGGGTTAGAGAGATCATCATTGAGACCCTACAATTCAGAGATGGTCCAGAGCTAGAGGTTGTAGACGAGTTGGAAGCAGTGATCACATCCTATCCTGAGCAAAAGATTCAGATTGGAAAACATTTGTCGCCTGAGGAAAGATTGGAGATTGTTGGGCTACTCAAAGAAAGCAACGACGTTTTTGCCTGACGAGTAGAGGATATGAAAGGGATCAAGGAAGAGGTCGTTGTTCATAGGCTGGAGGTCAACCCGACCATAAAACCCAAACCTCAGAGGCTGAGAAGCTTTGCTCTCGACAAAGAGGAGGTTATAAAACTCGAGGTACAAAAAATTTTGAGTGCAGGTATAATCAAAGAGGCCACACATACCACCTGGCTAGCTAATGTGGTCATGGTGAAAAAAGCTAATGGCAAGTGGAGAATGTGTGTCGACTTCACCAATCTTAACCTTGCTTGCCCAAAAAGACAACTATCCTCTACCTTGGATCGAAAAGCTTGTTGATTCTATTGCTGGACATTCCACCCTCAGCTTTCTCGTTGCCTATTCAGGCTATCATTAGATCAAGATGCATGAGGATGACATTGTGAAGACGGCGTTTCAAGCTGCTGGCGGCATTTACTGCTACAATATGATGTCGTTCGGGTTAAAGAATGTAGGAGCGACCTATCAACGTATGGTCAACAAGGTCTTTGCCTCACAAATTGGCCGAAACATGGAGGCCTACGTCGCCGAAATGGTCTTCAAAACGAAGGTCGGACGTCACGTGGTCGACCTAAAGGAAACGTTCGCCAATTTACGAGCAAACGACATGAAGCTCAACCCGAGCAAATGTGTATTTGGAATAGCAGCGGGAAAGTTTCTTGGTTTCATGGTGTCCTAGCGGGGTATTGAATCCAATCCAGAAAAGATAAAGGCTCTGATCGACATGCAGCAGCCAACAAATATAAAAGATATGCAGCGACTTAATGGAAGGGTGGCAGCCCTAGGTCGCTTTATAGCCAAGTCGGCGAAAAGGTCTCTCCCCTTCTTCAAATCTTTGAGGGGGACGAAAAATTATGAATGGACGACCGAATGTCATTCGTCGTTCCAACAACTCAAGGAGTATCTCGCTACTCCGCCTCTATTGAGCAGCCCGATTACTGGAGAGACTCTGTTTGTATATCTGTCTGTGGGTGATCAATCAGTTGCAGCAGTCTTAGTTCGAGAAGAGGAAGGGCTTCAAAAGCCCGTGTACTATGTTAGCAAGGCCCTATCAGACGTTGAAGGCAGGTATTACAATGTGGAGAAGGTTGCATATGCCTTAGTCGTTGTCACGACCCTAAACCTAGGCACATTTTGGTCACACGTGAAGCATGTGGGGTTGGGTATGCCTTGCGTATCATCCTTGGATTGTTAGTATTTGATTTGCTTATATGTTCATTTGAAGCATTTTGATGAACTATGTGTTTTTGGATGTTATAACTTGATTGAAGCATATAATGTCTAAATAAAGAAAAGTTGTGTAGTTCTTTGTCAACACTTGAGACTTGATTGAAAGTGTTATAAAAGGTATAAGGTGCTTATGTGTAATATCAAGTATAAGGTGGTGGTTTGGAAATTGTTTGAACCTTGAGGAGCTAGAATGTAAATGGGTTATATAAATATCAACCAAAGCTTATCTTGGAAGATTATTTTCACCTCCTCAGTCCATCATCTTCTCCTACGTTCTTGAACAGTCCCAAACCCTATCTAAACTTCATAAAATCCCAGAAAATCAAAGGTTGAGTGGCTGTTGATTCTGTTTTCAAAAGATTGCAAAGGAAGGTGGATAGAGCTAGTTCATCTGATTCTTTCTTTCTTTTGATTGAATAACTTGGGTAAGTTGTTGTGTTCTTTTCATATAAATGTCCATACCCTGTGAATTGATGTTTATGTGATGTTATTATGATTGTGTGAGTGGTTGTTGACAAGTTTGTTGCTTGTAACTTCAAGAGCCATGAACTGAGCAGTGGTAGGTGATAAAGAGGTAAAAAGTTGATATTATGGCTTGGGTTTGGAGTGAATCATGTTATATATGTGTTATGGGACTTTAAGGGAGTATATTAGAGTCCCCAAATCAAGGTTATTCCTGCTGAAAATGGCCTTGAAATAGCTGAAACCAAGGGTGGCAAAACTGGTGTTGAACTGTTGTGTGTGTTGCTGATGTTCGAAGGCAGCATGGGGTTTCTGGTGCAAGGGCACGACTCGTGCCTATGAGCACGAGTCGTGACCCTCAGGGGGCACTCGTGAAAGGTAGTCGTGCTCTTGGAATCAGTCGTACGGGGAAGTTTCACGACTCGTGCACTCATGCACGATTCGTGACCAAATCAAGGGTCTGGGGTCAACTTTGGGGCCTTGTAGACCTAGGTAAATGGGTAGTTATTGAACCACTCTTTAACTACACTTGTAGTACAACTTTATTACAACATTGTAGCACTTGGAATAGTCCAAAAAGGTTTTGGCAAGAGCTTTAAAAATTGATCTAAAGTTGCTTGACAGGCATGTTTGGAAGTTGAACTGTTTTACCCTGCAGCCTTGGACCATGTTTGAGGCATTGGGAACCTAGGCTAAACAACTCGGATTTGAATACTTTTTGATCCTGTATTTAGTACAACTTTAGTACTACATAATGGAGTTTGAATTGGGCCAAAAAGATATTGATAAGGTCCTTGAATAATGTCTCAAAAATGCTTGAGAGGCGATTATTAAACTTGAACCAAATGTTATAAAACTTGGTTTTTTTTTAAACTTGAACCCTAAAGAGAAGTTGTTCAATGTTGTATGGTGAGGGCGTAGGGCTACTTATAAGTTGTTGTACCCCTACGTGATGACCTATGTAGGGTTATTTGTTCTATAGTGCCTAAAAATGAGTAGGGCATTACTTCCTTGGTTTGAACTAGAGGTATAACACCCTGTTTTTGGTTTCTATGGTATGGAATGGTTATGTAGGACTTATGTGATTTATATATTGTTCATAAGTGCTTAATTGTTCATAGTTGATTGTGTACAAAGTGTTCAAATACTTGTTGCACAGTTTCTTGGGTTAAATGGTGTATAAAGTGGAGGATGCACTACTTCATTGATTTGGACAGGAGTGGTAATACCCTGTTATTGAATTATACCTTGTCATTTGAATATGTAGACCTCATATAGGATACATGGTGCCTTATATGGTTATATTTACAGGGTGGTGAGTTCAAATAATGTGTAGAACGCGTAATACCCTAAGTGCTTGGTTGGAACCTTTATAGGAAGTGTTCCATATTATATCATGAGTGCGTTGGGATACTTATGGTATATGATACCTCTATGGGGTTGTCTATATGTGGTTAGAGGTTTTGATAGTGCATAAAATATATGTTGCACTGCGTTATGAGATTGAACATGGTTATGTAGGACTTATGTGATATATATTGTGCATAAGGGTTTACATACTTTATAGTTGATTGTGTACAAAGTGTTCAAATACTTGTTGCACAGTTTCTTGGGTTGAGCATGAGTAATTAATACCATGTCATTACATTGTTGTTATTCAATAATTTTGAAATACATGTGCACTATTGTGATTGATTTAACATGAGTTATAGTTCCATGTTATGTATATTGATGTCACATAGGGTGGACTTATGTTCAAGTATCTATTATGTGCTTGACTATGATGGTATCAGCTGAACATTTTGGGGGTATATGGGATCTTAACACTTATGAGAAGATATTTCATAAAGGGTTTAGATTGCCTTATACCTGTGACCTCTCCCCCGTCTGTGGCCACGATCTGGGGGTGCGCAGCTTTTATGGATATGTGCAGTCATGCCATATGAATGCTGATAACTTATATGGATCTCTGTCGGGGTCGTATAAGACGTGAATAAGCACTAGCATTTCACGAGAGCGGAGTAACCCTCCCACCGTTGTACTACATATGATTCAGATGGGAATGGTAAGGGAAAGGTAACGTAATGTGTTTACTGTTTTCCCAATGTGATATTAGCAACTTGATTGTATGTTGCATGGTATATGACTTATTGGTCAGATGGAAAAGGTAACATAATGTGTTTACTGTTTTCCCAATGTGGTTATTGAGCAACCTGTTATGTGTTGCATATTATATGAGCAACCTGTGTGTGTTGCATATTATATGAGCAACCTGTGTATGTGTTGCCTATTGCAGGACTTATTGGTCAGATGGAAAAGGTAGGGAAAGGTAACGTAAAGTGTTTACTGTTTTTCCCAATGTGATATTGCGCAACCTGTTATGTGTTGCATATTGTATGGCATATTGTTGCATACATAATATCTTGCTGAGATTTTATCTCACCCCTTCTCCCTTTACTGTTTTAGATTCAGCTGAGACAGGTGGACCATATCGGTGAGGTCGGGAAGGAGTTTGGATCGTATTTTGGTTGTCAGGGTATGTATGTATTTATGTGGGAGTTGGGGGTAGTTGTGGTTATTTGATACTGGGAAACTGTTATAAAACATTTTCAGTATGTAATGTTGTAATTAATCTTGGGTCTGGATTGTTTTAAAAGTTGGCTTGTGTAAGTTTGCGGTTGTAGTATTTGTAAATTATTAAGGTTATAACTGGTAGAAGCAGGTTCATATTTCACCTCTAGGTAGGGAGGTTATTTTGAAATGGTTTTTAAAATGGGATGTTATACTTTTCAAGAGAATTTAAAAGAAAAGTTTTTTTGAAATGGTATATTTTGGGACCCTCCATCTTGGGACACGATTTATAGGTCCGGGAGTTGGGAGGCGCTCACAGTTGTGGCGTCAAGGAAGCTGCGAGCTTATTTCTTAGCTCATCCTATTGTTGTGCTCACTAATGCGCCCTTGAGAAAAATTCTGCATAAGCCAGAAAGTTCAGGTCGTCTACTCAATTGGTCAATTGCTCTCACAGAATTCGACATCGAGTATCGACCTCGAAAGGCGTTGAAGCTCAAGCCTTGGCAGACTTCTTGGTCGAGCTAACGTTCACCAAGGAAGATAGCGAGGTGCGAGTTCAAAAGGAGAAAGCTAAGGGAAAGGAGCAAGAGTCCCAGCCCGTCACTTGTCTACCCGACGACTGCTGGAAGGTTTACTCAGATGGGTCGGCGACGAAGAATGTTAGTGGAGCTGGGATAGTACTGATCGAGCCAGAATCTGGGAAGATCTACGAGGAGGCATTGAGGTTCAAATTTGAGGCCTCCAATAACCAGGCAGAGTACGAAGCTCTGGTTGCAGCCATCGAGTACTCCAAGTGCTTTGGAGCGACCAAAATCATAGCACACAGTGATTCCCAACTGATAGTCAACCAGGTACGAGGAGAGTACGATGTGCTGAACTCTACCCTGATCAAGTACTGCGACCTGGTAAAGGAACTGATAAAAGACTTGGAGTTTTGGGAAATTCAGAGGATTGGTCGAGAAGACAATGAGTTGGTCGACCTACTCTCGAAGCTAGCTACTTCAGACGAGCCACATGAAGAACCTATCTCTTACCTCGAGAATCCAGCATATGAAAGGGTTCAAATTCATTGTGTAGAGTACACCTTGAGAAATTGGGTTTATGACAAGTGTTGGATCGAAGAAATGAAGGCATACTTGGAGACTGGCGAGCTCCCTGAGGACGAGAAGAAAGCTCAAGCTATCAAAAAGAAAGCTCCGAGATATGTTATCCAAGGAGGCATGCTATTCAGAAGATCGTACACTAGGCCATTGTTGAAGTGCATTCACCCTCAAGAAGTCACTCAGTTAATGCACTAGGTGCATAGTGCGGTTTGTGGTGGACACCCGGGGGCCAGGACTTTAGCCGACAAATTGATCACTTTGGGGTATTACTGGCCACACATGAGAGCTGACACTCATGATTTTGTTCAGCAATGTGACCAATGTCAAAGATTTGCCAACCTACTCATCTGCCTACAACAAAGCAAACTCCAGTGATCGCTGCTTGGCCATTAGACATGTGGGGCGTCGACTTGATTGGACCCTTCCCACCCGCCCGAGGAAACTGCAAGTATGTGATCGTATCTATTGATTATTTCACAAAGTGGGTCGAAGCAAAGCCACTAGCTCGCATCACAGAGGAAAATGCCATCAACTTCATTCATGACTTCATCTGGTGTCGATTTGGGATCCCCCGAGCTATAGTATCAGATAACGACATACAATTCTCCCAGGCCTTCGAAGAAGAAATGAATCGAGTAGGGATCAAGCATTGGCAATCATCTGTTGCCTATCCTCAAGGCAATGGGCAAGCTGAAGCAGCGAATAAACTCGTCCTTTCCTCACTCAAGACGGGATTAGTAGGTCGACGCAAGAATGGCGGTTGGACGAACTCCCCCGCTCTTTAGGCGGTTCGCCGCACAACCACTGGGGCCTACAGGAAACCCCATTCGCTCTCTACATACGGGTCGGAGGCCGTGGCACCACTCGAGCTACGATTTCCTACAGCCAGAGTGGTATTCTTTGATCAAGAGCAGAACGATACCAACAGACTGATCGACTTGGATCTGATTGACGAGAAGCGAGATACAGCTTATCTGCGGATGGTCAACTACAAGCAAAGAACAAAGAGCTACCATGATAAGAAAGTAAAAATGAGATCATTCCAAGTAGGTGATCACGTGTTAAGAAAGATCAAAACAACAGGGAGGAGAACTCAGCAAAAAAAATTATCTCCCAACTGGGAAGGTCCCTACATTGTTACTCGAATCATCAAGGAAGGGACTTACATGATTGCTCATCCAGATGGTGAGGAGCTGAAGAACCCATGGCACGCTACTCACCTTATCAAATACTACTTCTAGTTCAGTTCTCTAGTTCTGTTCAAAGTTAATGCAGTTTCCAAGTTTGAATTTGTCATAGTTCTAGCTTTTCATTTGATGTAAGCATGTTCCTACTTCAATAAAAATCGCAGTTCTATTCGACCGAACATTGTGTTACACTAATTTCAACAAGCTCGACTCTTAGTCAGCTTCGTTTCAACAAGCTCGATTCTTAATCAGCTTTATTCCTTTAACAAGTCTGACTCTTGGTCGACTTCGTTCTAACAAGCTCGACTCTTAGTCATCTTCGCTCTAACGAGCTCGATTCTTAATCAGCTTTGTTCCTTTAACAAGTCCGACTCTTAGTCGACTTCGTTCTAACAAGCTCGACTCTTAGTCAGCTTCGCTCTAACAAGCTCGATTCTTAATCAGCTTTGTTCCTTTAACAAGTCCGACTCTTAGTTGACTTCGTTCTAACAAGCTCGACTCTTAGTCAGCTTCGCTCTAACAAACTCGATTCATAATCAGCTTTGTTCCTTTAACAAGTCCGACTCTTATTCGACTTCGTTCTAACAAGCTCGACTCTTAGTCAGCTTCGTTTTAGCGAGATCGACCTTTGGTCAGATTCGCTCCCTTAAACAGATTCGACTCTTAGTCAATCTTATTTGCAAAAACTATACAAGTCCGAGGTCGATTAAGTTATCAACAAACCAATCCGATTAAAGACTTGGAGCGACTTATTTGTCCTATTAAATCTAGCTCGACAGGTATACGTGCTATAATCAAAAGCATAGAATCCAAAGTATGAAAGTCAGCTACGATTAAATGAAGGCTCAGTCTCCCAAAACGGGCTAAGACAAGAGCAAACCAAAATGTATAAGTAAGATGCTTCCCAAAAACTGGGCCAAAGCATCAATAGTTACAAAGCAAAAACAGAAAGTGTTTGGAACTTGTTCGATTACACAATCATTTAAACTATAATTCAACTTGTGGGATCGCCTTCAACTTGGCCACTTGTGGAAGCTGGATCGACGTCAGTCTGGTCGCTTGCAGCAGCTGGCTCACCCAAAACGTTCTCTTGTTAATCTGGATAGACAATCTTTCTTGAATCGCTAATAGTGTATTTGGGGGTATCCTCTTCAAATGCCAACTCATCAGGTTCCTCCAGCTCCGCCAAAATTGTGTTGAATTTAACGGGCTCGACGGAGGGAGGGACCCAAGGCTCTGCTTCTGCCTCTGTGTCATCCTGTGCAATAAGATCCAAGTCATTATCGTTGAAAGGCACCAAATGATGGGCTTGACGAGCTGCTGTGTTGAACTGATCCTCCGATGCCCACTTAGCTAGCTGCTCGATTGATATGTCAACAGAGGGGTCCGCCACGATACGTCGAGCCATGTGGCTCCGACCTACATCAAAGAACCCTTTTGCCTTATCAGTGACATAATCGTGGAGCTCGTCACTCTCCTTATAGGCTTTCACGACCTCTTCCTTGGCAGTTTTAATGGCATCAGACAGCTCCACCTCCCATCGAAGCCGTGCAGCGTCGAGCTCTTCTTGCTTTTTTGCTAAAGTAACAAGCACTTCTTCCAACTGCTGGGTCGCCAGCTCAAGGTCCTGCGACATCCTCTTCTTATCTTCTTTGAGAATGGCAAGCTCCTTATCAGCTTTTCCCAGTCTCTGCCAAGCATCTTCCTTAAGCTTGATCTCATTATCCTTCACAGGCTTCAGGGCATCATACGCTGAGTCAAGATCAGAATGGGTTTCCTTCAATTTATTGAGCTCCTCCTTCAACTTAGCATGGTCCTCCCCCATCTTATTCAGCTCCTCGTTCTTATGAGCCAGCATAGACTTGGCCAGCTTCTCCTGCTCCTCAGCAGCTTTCCAATAGCTAGTAGATAAATCAATCATAGCAAGAGACTGAAATGACGAGTAAAGAAAGGGGATTAGGTCGACCAGAAGTAAAGTGGAGACTTGGGACAAGCGAGAAGAATAAAAACAGCAATACGAAAAATTACAAGTATTACCTCGGAGTGGGCTAGCCCGACCCTAGCACGGCAGGCTTCTGGAGTCAGGGCCCTATTGGTATACTTCTTGACCAAATCTTGGTCAACCCCCCTCCTTACAACTACCTGACCATACTCCAACTCGGGATACTCCCTAGCCAAGCAATTCACCCCGGTCAGGGGAGCAACATCACTCAACTCATCAACTCGAGCTTGAAACAGCTCGGCATAGGAAACTCGGATGGGAGAGGACTGGGGGCCCCTAACTTCAGCATCAACCTGTTCATTGGCACCTATCGGCTTAGGGGACAGGTTAACTTTGGATTTCTCCACTCTGATCCTCTTGTTGAGGGGAGCGTTATCATCCTCTTCTTCCTCCTCATCAATGTCTATTATAGGCGACTTGGTCTTGGAGACAGTTTTTGACTTGGCTTTGGCTTGGGCTCGGGTTCTGGTTCGGACGACCTCTCTCGCCGGCTCCTCAGTTTGTTCCGACCCATCGACCTCAGTAGCGTCACCCTCTTCAACCCCTTGGGCATCTCCTTCAACTCGTTCCTCTCCCAGCTCCTCAAGCTCATCTTCCACAGGGATATATTGGGTCGTCTCTTGGTCAACTAGTTTCAGAAGGTCATTGTGTTTGGCTCCTTCAGCCTCACGGTTCTCTCGGGCATTGGCAGCCCCGCAGCTTTTCTTACTCTTCCTAATATCAACAGCACGGCCCATGTTGGCTTCTTGAGCAGGAGTCAGAACTGCACAAAATCAAAGCAACCAAGTATTAGATCAACAGTTCAAGAAAGTTCTATGTACGAGCTAAAAATTCTATGTAAGAGCTAAAAGTTCTACGTACGAGCCAAGCACGTACAAGCTACAAGATCTGCTTACAAGTAAAGTATTTACGAGTTGAGAGTTGCACATACAATTCAAGCAAGCCCTATGTACGACCTCAAAAGTTCTACAAGCAAGCAATAAAAGGACGAGTAAATCCTTACCCCCAACATGCTCCCCATGATCTTTACAGTACTTGGGAGGCTTCAAACAGAGCGTACACTTCTTCTCGAACCTACCCAAGGCATGGGTGACCCAATCCGGGTATCTCAAGCACCTGACAATTGGGACTAGAGGGACTACATCCCCATCTCCAAGGATCATCCCAGCCTGGATGAAATTATTTTTGGTAGTTCCCAATACACTCCAACTGATAGGTCCTTTATTAGCCAGTTCGACCAATTTCTTATACAAGTCAGTGTGCCAGTGGGGCTCCCAATATTCTTGCTCTCTCATTACCTTGGAGCCAGTGGCGGGTAAAGGAAACTCCCATCCTGGCCTACTCTCCACTACCACTACGTGAGAGTTCCAACCGCTAGCCTTACCAGGAAGGTTGATGAATAGCTTAGGGGAGTTTGGCTTGGAAGGAGTGCTTATCCCATCAATTTTATCAAATTTGACACTAAAAAACTCCCTAAAAACCCTCATGCAAGGTTCGTACCCCAAGAAGCGACACACCATGGCAAAGCAAACCAAGACTCTACATGTATTGGCTCCCAGTTGGAGGGGTAAGGCATTTGCACACTCTAGAAACTCATTTATGAATGGATCTAAGGGCAACCTCAAGCCAGCCTCAAATTGGCCATAGAAGAATGCAACTCGAGTAGTATCCTCCTTATAAGTGCTACCAAACTGGGACATAAAATCCCTCTTGCTATAGATGGTCACATCGAACTCCTCCTTGTCCACCTCACAGAATTTATAGATCATCTCAAATCGTGAGGGAAAGTTCTGCTTCCCTCTCTTTGTCCTAGGGGCCACGTACCCCCTTTCATTCCTCCCAGGCACAACGGAGAACTCGAAGGCATTAACAATTCGAGGGCTTGAGGAGGTCGAGGCCGAAGCTCCCCCTTGTGTCGTCATATCTGTATAAGAAGAGGAAACATGGGAATCAGTCCTATACGCAGTTTCAAGGGACCTAATAGGACGTACTTGGGAGCGACCTAGATTCCCAGGAAACCCTATTCTATTCCTAAGAAAGGAGGGTTTATTGGGACCTTGGATATAGAATACTGCAATGTGGTCAAGAAGTTCATGGAAAAGGTTAAAAGAAACAACTCTTGGGTCGCTCGTTTCTAAAGCACCTAAGTTCTCTCCTACAGGCAAGGTTAATTCGGTAAAACGCAATCCCCACCGGGTCAAAATTGAAGAACATTCCTCCATCGTCATCTCTCTCCACACCCCATTCAAGTGCTTATAAACTCTTCGATTTACACTACAATAGCCATACCAAGCTTCAGGCTCACAGCTAAAAGTCCTAGCCATGGCGAAATCGAAGAAAGTGCAGAAATTAAGCCCTAATACTAAGAGTGAAGAAGAATACCTTAATCAATCTGAACGAAGAGGAGTTACTGAAGGAGACGAAAGCTCTGATTAAATCAGTTGCCTTTTTGTTGCCTTCGTCGGAGTTACACGAGAAGTTGGAGAGAGTAAAAGTTCGTAAAGGAGAAGGATTGGAGCTTTTATATTTTCAGTAATTGAGAAGGAAAAGGAAAATTCAAAAGTTTATTTCCTAATTGAATGCGGAAAGCGTTTCCCTAGACGGTTCTCAAACGTCAAAAACAGTAATGATTGCGAAATACGGCGCTCCTAACGATCCAGCCATTCAACAGTCAATGATCAGGATTGAGCCACGTCACCATCAATCGGGTAAACCTCAACGCATGCATCGACCTGCGAGTTATTGTAAGCTTCACCCGAATTTATTTAAACTTCCTGGTCGACAAAAGTCTACTCAGAAAGTTGGGGGCCACTGAACATACCAAAAGTGCCGAGCTGGTCCAAGCGAGTAAAGCCCAGTCCTCAAGCAATTATCGCCACCACATTCTCAGTGGGCTAGGCCCAATTATTACATGGCTCAAGGCCCATCTTATGGATCAGTCGACTTAAGTTCATTGTCCGACCTATCAGATCCCGACCTAACTTAGTATGACCTTATGAGCCAGGTTCAATGTCTGCGGTCCAACCCTACCCGTCGGCCAGTCAACCCAACCCCAAGTGGCGACCTCGACCTGCCAAGCAAGTGTCGACCTAACGATTACAGGCGCACGTGCTTCTATTCTTTCCATAACTGGTTCCCTACAATTCAGGAGCCATTCTAGGACACGTTCTCACGACATGCAACTGTCCCTCAAATAACGGAGCTCATGTAGCCCCACCAAATATACCACACTCATCAACTATAAATACATTACCATTACAACGGTTTTGAGGTAACTGCAATTTTGTCATTTGAATACCTTGGTTCAATACATTATTTGCTCTCCAAACATACATACTTACTCTCACGCCCGAGGGTCTAAGCCGGAGACACATCCGGCTAGTCGTGGGTTTTGATTTCAGGTCAAGGAGTCAAGTGATTGGTCCTACCACGTGGAGGAAAATTAATAAGAGACATTTCTGCGGCATCAAGTTACATTATCTAAACCCTAACATACACACTGAGGGGCACGATCCGTAATCAACATCAGCTTGGTGTCTACCAGGTGTTTCTTGTTTGTGTTGTGTTATAGGTTCGGATCTTACAAATTCAGTTATCCTCAAGTGAGACCCCAAAAGTTATGGCGTCATCGGTGGTTCCATTGCCGGGACACGCTTCTATTTTCTTGTGTAATCTTGTGTCTATTTCAAAACACCATTTCAAAATGTATGTATAGTGTTGGCTAAAGCTCTCAAACATTTCCTTCTGATTTCAAAAGTGTTTGAACATCTCCAAAAAGCATTTTCAAAATGATTGGAATGCAAAACATTGATTTTTTTACTCCACCTGCTAGAAATACCAACCAAGCCTCCCCTTCAAATGTTAATCCAGTTTGGCCTAATACCTCTGCTTTCAATAGGTTAGGGGGGAAACCACTAGCCAAGGTTCTCTCACTCCTACCAAAAGAGACCTTAGAGAAAAGCTAAAGATAGCCCCGAATGATAAGGCTCCCCAAACAAATAGTCCAAAGGAATAAACAAAGAGATTCAGAAACAAAGAGATTACAATCAAGACAAATGTGCTCAACGATTGAGATCTTATCCAACAGATCTCTCTTTATATTATGAATAATCTTCCTTGTCCTCTAGAGCAAGATAAGTCACATTATTTAAACTCTAATACACACACACCAAGACATTCCAAGTCTTGCTCTCAGTTCATCATACCTTAGATCATACCTTAGAGATCTTACTCACACACCCGAGGGCCTGAACCGGAATCAATACCGGCATGGTCTCTAACAGGTGTTTCTTGATTGTGTTGTGTTATAGGTTCGAATCTTACAAATTCAGTTATCCTCAAGTGAGATCCCAAAAGTTGTGCCGTCATCAAGCATGAAAGTGTATGAGCTGAGCCCAAAGGACAATTTCAACCACATTGAAGTATTTACAACACCCACATTGGGTCAATGAACTCGTAATTCCAACAAAATTCCATGCTATGGGAAGCAATAAACCATCTCATTTCTCTTTCAATATAAAGCTTAACAAAACTAGATATCCCAGCACCCAAAAAAGATTATATTTTTTCCTATCTTAATCGTAAAAAAATCCCAAAATTCTTCAACTTCTGGTTCAGGAAACAGAACCCATAATAGAGATGCTATTGTTGATTGGTTTGAAGGTCAACTGTAATATGAATCTACCGCAACATTAAGAAATGAATGTGTAGGTATCTTTTTAACGGTAACTTGTTCATAAATGAATTAAATTTCACTTTTATATTGACTCCACATAAACTCGTCGTCTTCGCTTTCATCGGACTTGAGAGAAGTTTCAACTGCAGGGACAGGAATGTCTTCTGGCTCCATATCCTGGACTTCTTCGTTACGCATCTCGGATTTTGGTGCTTCCTGTAATAATAAAAATGCATTAAAGGGAGGGTAATGCTAGCTGGAAAAGAATGATGTTTCCAAAGGGGGAGAGAGTAGTGATCTGTAAAAACCCTCGACCAAACAACCAAACCATCGCACTCTAGTAACTTTTTTTATGAGAAGAGATGGCAACATGCATAAAATTAATCTGAGGCTAACAATCACACATCATTTATCCATTACCAACACAAAATAGCTACTACTCCTAAATACATACTCCCTCCGTCCCACTATAGTTGACACCCAAGGGGTGGGTTCAAAAACTAAGAAAAAAGAATAAAATAAAAAAAATGTGTGGTAGAAAATGAAGAGAGAGAATGAGTGGGGTAAATAGTAGTGTTGGTTGAATAAATTGAGTGGTGGAAAATGAAGAGAGAGAATGAGTGGTGGGGTAGAGTGAATATAAAAATATAAAAACTTGGTTATTTTTGGAAGGTGTCAAGTATAGTGGGACGGCTAAAATGGAAAGAAGTGTCAAGTATAGTGGGACGGAGGGAGTATAGGATTTACTCAAAAGTTTTTGTTTTTTAATTATCCACAATATTACTCCTTCCGTCCCATTAAAAACTTGTTGGTCAACTTGGTTGAACTTTAACCAAAAAAGTTGCGAAAAAATAATTATCTTCACGTTTTTCTAAAAATAATTATTGATGCACCAATAGGAACACTATCAATATCTATCAAGTCAAATCTGTTTAACTTTAGATATTAAGATTTTGACCTTCTTTTACTTCTAAATCCTATGAGTGACTTCAACTTTCTCAATCTTTTTATAGCATGAATGGACCATGCCACTTTCTTTTTTCTTTTCTTTTTTTTGAATTTCTGGTTGAAAAAACATTTTCACGTACGAACATAAATCAAAGTTAATAGAAGTACGTAAAAAATTACTTTAATTTTCTCAATCCCTAAAGCCATAGGTTCAATATCACGCCTGGGTATTTTAGTACCAAAGACCTCTACCCAGCCCAGCAGTTTCCGAAAGCCCACAAGTTTGGACGAATTCACAGCTTGGGAGGTGGGGTCAGTTTAGCACTACCAAAAGCCCGGTCAGATAGCAACCAGATCCGGTGGACGAAATAGCACAGCACACACCTAGGTCAACTAGGCCTACCAAAAAGCGCATATATAATTGTTGGTGCCAAGTGATAGTAGGCAGTCATATAATACACATTCACAATGCTAAAACCCAACATTGGCACTTCACCAAAGAAACTTAGCAAGGATAGATAGGGACGTACATTCACATCAGCAGCCACCTCCTCAGTTTCTTCACCTGTCAAATTGATTTGGTCGTCGCTGTTCTCATCCTGCTTCTGGGCAGCAATTTGTTGTAGCCGCTCAATTACTACTTCAAAATGAGAACTGCCTGCCAAATGCAAAAAGAGTATGTCATTCCCACACAACAAAAAGTTCTAAACTAAATAGCTACTTCCCGTGAATTGGTGAGGAAAGCAAGTGATTAAAAACTGGGATATTCTTGGATTAGATATTCGCAAGTTTCTATCTTCAATGCGGAAGTGGATCGATCGACAATAATGAGATCAACGATCTGGAAAATAATGGCACAGACAGATAATAATGAAACTAATCAAGCACAAGAGAACACAGGAATTTACGTGGTTTAATCCAGTCCAAGGCAAGCAGCAATTCCACTACAAAATATGAGAAATGACAACAGAGATGATTCACAATTCACAAACAACCTCAAACCCAATTACATCCACATATACCTACATGCATACATACATAATTGATGTATGACATATGAATTAATCTTGGTGGATTTGTGGCCCAAGGAAAATTGAAAATGTAAAATCAAGATTTGAAACATATACAATTAAGGACTAAATAAACGAAGCCAATCACTATAAATTATTCCCATCAGATAAAAATGAATTGGTGCAGGGGGTATTTAGAAAATGGCTCATTACATTTACAAGCTCACTAAATGGCTCAAAAAAATTAGTTGGTTAAATATTTTAGATTGCAGCAGGAAAAAATAAAAGTTTTCACTTAATGAAGAAACACATAAAATTTGAAAAGTAACAATTAATTAGAAGGTAATTTTTGGTGGAAAATTGAATAAGCATTACCTTTCTAAAGTTTATAAAGGTGCTTACTAAACTGGACAGGAAATGGAGGGAAACCCAACCTAAGAAAATCTTAGACCGATCAATGGCCAACAATAATTAAAAAGTATACCTATTCATATTTCCCTCTTTGTTACTATGATTTGATAAAATCTAGGCAGTTTGTTTTTGTTCTTCTTAATGTTTTATTCATTTCAATCTTGAATTCAGCTTTCCCCTAACTAGGTAAGTAGTATTCCTGACTTTTCGGACTTTGATATCTATTTGCTTTCTTTTTGGTCAAATCAAATGCTGAAAGTTTTACCTATTGAAAGTAACCGGGCTAAAATCCATACCCAGAAGAAGTCAATACATGCACCAGGGGTGTGGAATTTCTTGCAAAGGTTAATCCTAGTTTTAATATCATGTCGTGCATCCACTAACCAGTCAGCTGAGTTAGTTTCTGTACTTATGTGCCTAGTATAGCACTGCCAAGGCATACCACCAACAATTGACAATCAAAAACAAAGTTTGCTGCTCTGATTGTTCTTAGTTTTTGTTCTTGAAAAGGTGCGAAAAGTATGGGATTGGTAGGAGTTGGGACAGAGAAACAATAAAATAAGTTTAATGAATATGTGTAGCTAAAAACCTTGCAAATGAAGTATCCCTTCCACTTAGTTTTATGAATTATTCTATTCCAGAGAGAGAGAGAGAGAGAGAGAGAGATTTTACCTTTGGAGCGAGTGGCAAGAGCATCATGAAGCCTCGCAGGGTTTTGTCGCTCTTCTTTCTTATACTTCAATTTTATCTGTTGACGAGTCCGACCAGGAAAACATTCCGCTATCATTGCTAGATCACTGCCAAACTGTTGCAAAACCTACGAGTATATATAGAAGTGAGTTAATAAAAAGTAAACTATGATGCCACTCTTTCTCTGTTTCCTTTGAGGTAAGGGGAGCTGATAAACTTCACAAACTAACCATAAGGGTGCCCAACCTCTTCGGTAATTCAAATTAGTTGAAGCATCAAGACACATTTTTAACAAACATCTACTTATAATATATCTGAATAACCTATAAAACTTAGATGAACTTCTTTTGCTAAAATAATCCTAGGAGAATTTCCTTTTGGGGACCCAGTAGTCGAGCGAGTAAATAAGCGTTTGGCTAGTTGGAAACGGGCTTACTTTTCTTTGGGCGCATTACCTCGGTGCGAGCTTGTCTTTCTAGTATTCCACTCTACTATCTTTCTCTTTTTAAAATTCCGAAGGTTGTGGCGGATATTGATGTAAACGCAGCGGAAATCAACAAAATAAACGAATAATTCAAGGGAGCGGTCGACCTTAATTCGAATCCACGAACAAATGATTTGATTAGAAATCAATCAGATCTCTTCAGCAAGCCAATTAAGACTTAAAGGTTGAAAACCCAAATTGCTAAGCAATCGTAAATTGATAATAATAAAGTTGTTTGTAAACAATAACAAAGAAAGTATTTATACTACCTAGGAAAGCTGAAAAACCTAATTAAAACGGAATTAGAAAAACACCTAAAATACCCCTAAGTAATTGTTTAAGAATCCTAATTGAAAAAGGAAACAAAACTTCAATTCCCGACTTGCACGGCCGGGTCCCCAATTCCGTACGGTCGTGCGGCTGCCTTCACGACCGAATCACCAATTCTGCACGGCCGTGCACTGCCCATTCCAAAACTCCTTTTGCTCGTCTCGTTCTGCGCGGTCGCACCTTTGCCCGGACACGGTCGCTCCTTCACATGACACGGTCGTGCTCTTTCCTTAGTGCGGCCGTGCACTTCCTCTTGCACCAAAAACTTAGAAAACTTGCAATCTTCCTCCAAGGCTTGATCAACCAATACTTGAGCTACATCATTCTCTCCCACTTTAAAAGGATTCGTCCCTGAATCCATATCCACATAAAGAGGACCATACGGGTAAAAATCAATCGAATCTGCAACATTAAAAGTAGAAGAAATATTTCACCCATCCGGCAAGTCCACCACATATGCATTATCATTGATCTTCTCCAAAATCTTGCAAGGACCAATTTTCTTCTAATGAAGCTTGCTATATGTACCTTTGAGGAAAAAGTTTTTTGCGCAAATGAACCATAACCATGTCTCCCATGAAAATACCTTGTGACGCGTCGCTTGTCGACCTCTTTCTTATACTTCGCATTAGATTCCTCAATATTCTTCTTCACCTCGGCTTGAGCAGTGTATCAATCATTTACGCCATATTCTTAGCCGCAACACTATAACCGGGTAATCTAGGCGAAGGAACCAAATCAAGAGTATGAGTAGGATCCCGATAAACAATCTCGAATGGAGACATCTTTGTAGTCCTGTTGGTCATATTGTTGAATGCAAATTCAGCGGAGTTGCAATACCAAGTCCACTTCTTAGGATGATCGCTACACAAACAACGAACCATGCTACCCAAAGTTCTATTGACTACCTCTGTTTGTCCATCTGTTTGTGGATGAAAAGAACTACTAAACTGCAAACATGTCCCGAAAATCTTCCAAAGAGTAAGCCAAAAGTGGCTCAAAAACTTCGTATTACGATCAGAAGTAATAGTCTTTGGAACACCGTGCAAACGAACAATCTCTTTGGAAAACAATCCTGCAATATGAGCAGCATCCGCAGTCTTTCTACAAGGAATAAAATGAGCCATCTTGGAGAAACGATCAACCACTACAAAAAATAGAATCATTGGACCTTTGCGTTCGAGGTAACCCAAGCGCAAAGTCCATAGAAATATCCACCCATTTTTAATAGGAGCTGATGGAGTATACGATTGATGCATGATTGTCCCTTATTCGTCCGACAAACCATACACCTTTGCACAATCTTATAAGTATCCATATGAATTTGTGGCCAAAAGTACTTCTTTGTAACTAACTCATTGTCTTATCACGCCCGTGATATCCGTCACGATGAATCTCGAAAATAAGACTCTCACCGTGACGGAACACTGCAATACACAATCTATTTTTGTAGAATAAAAACCCGTCTTGCAAGAAAAATAAACCAACTAAATCCCCATCACAACACTTGGCCCATTCTTACGCAAAATCCAGGACCGCATCATCTTATATAAGTCCTTGAAACACTCAAATCCAATCACCACATTACGCAAAGTAATCGGCTCAAATTTGCCCTACGACTCAGCATCGGCTACCTTACTACGTTGTCCTCTCTTGTGTTGAATAACAAAAGTGAATTGTAGTAAATAAGCCACCCAGCGAGCATGCATACGATTAAGAGATTTCGACCATTCGTATATTTAAGCCTCGTGATCGGTATGAAGGATAAACTTCATGATGAAGTAAATCTTGCTCCCGATGCTTAATTGCACGAACCATTTGCATAAAACTCAAGCTCACAAGTCGTCCAGCTTTCATTTTGACTCTTCTAACTTTTGGCTCATAAAAGCAACTTAGAGGCCTCTTTTCTTGTATCATCAAACATCCTATCCGAGCATCGAGTCCTCGAAGCTCGAAAGGCTTAGAAAAATCCAGTAAAGCTTGATAATGGAGCATTCGTCAATTTCTCCTTAATCAAAGCAAAACTAGCGGTACTTATTACCCATATAAATTTCTCTTTCTTAAATGCGCTCGTGTCGGGGCCACAATAGTGCTTGAAATTACGAGTAAACGACGCTAGAAAGTAGCGAGGCCATGAAAGCTGTGAACCTCGCTGCGGTAGTAGGTGTACGCCCAATCACGAATAGCTCGAATCTTATCCTCATCCACATGAATACCATCTGCGAAAACAATATCATTTGTTTTGCATAAAGAGAGGTTCCAGTTTCTAGCTTCTTTATGGTCTTACATGTTGAGAACATTACGGGGTTAATCCATAACACTTGAGCGGGAATGACGGTAGTGCTTCATTATTTGGGTTTGTAGTCTTTGCTTAGACATTTCTTTTGTATTTTCTTTGTTTCCTTTTTATTTGTTTTGGATAAGAAAAGTATTTATCATTTCATTATTTGGGTTTGTAAATCTTGCTTAGACATTTCTTTTTGTATTTTTCTTTGTTTCCTTTTTATTTGTTTTGGATAAGAAAAGTATTTATTTTAGAAAAAAACTTCAGAAGTACATAAGTATGGACAAGGTGTCCGTCAAAAAAGGAAAAAGAAAAAGAAAAAAAGAAAAATTAGAAAAGATTACATAAAACTACATTAAGAAATCACTGCTACCCAATCTCTCTTCAAATCAATTAGCGATAGACCTTTGAAAGCTCCGTTAGCGCAGCCCGAGGAGAAGCTAGAGATATCACTTTTTCCCACAAAAGATGCTTCGATAATTGACGATTAGTAAAAATTCTTGCATTTCTCTCCAACCAAAGACACCCGATATATTGCAAAGACCCCACAATCTTCTTGCGTCGCCTCCTTTGCCAAAACCTCTTAGCCGAATATGAAGGAAGAAATAGAACAGAGCTTACCCACCTTCCTCCGGCCCACCTCAAACAAACGATTCGAAAGATCTTGAGACACGACATATTGAAAAGACCCCACAATCTTCTTGCATCGCCTCCTTTACCGAAACCTCTTAGCCGAATATGAAGGAAGGAAGAAATAGAACCCGAGCTTACCCACCTTTCTCCTGGTCACCTCAAACAAACGATTCCCGAAGATCGAGCAATGCTACGATGAAGAAAGAGGTGATCATGTGACTCATCTAACCACTTGCACAATTCACACACCACCGATTCGGTGATAAACACTAGAAGGCCTACGGATGCAGAGTTTGTCATTAATGTTGAGTTTATTGAGAGCTAAAAGCCACATAAATGCCCGAATCTTGAAAGGGGTTATTGACTTCAAACATAAGAAGCAAGGAAAAGAAGATGGAGTGGCGCTTCGATCAAAAAGCTATGAAAAGATTTACAAGAATAAGTTTCTGAGCCATCTAACATCCAATCAATTGTTTACTTTTTTTCATAGAATCAATCAATTGTATTCCCTCTTTTCATACTTTTTGGTGTGACGGTTTGTCCTTCATTAATCGTTACTTTTTTCATAGAATCAATCAATTGTATTCACTCTTTACATCGATATAATTGTTTATTCCTTTATAATAAAATAAGAAAAACAGACAATTAAATTTCGGTTATGAGGTGTCCCTACATCCATGCTTCTCAAATCAAAGTAAATTACTTCTTCATGAGAAAAGAAGTGCATAAATAGCACATCTCTTGAAGACTTTGTGCATCAATAATATAAATCTGTAAACAACATAGAGGAAAAAATCAATTAATACACCATTTAGAGTTCCTCGAGATACATGATGCATTTCTCAGCTATGTGTGTGCTTCTTTATCAAATCATTTTGGGACTAAGTCATTCTTCTTATTCTTGTTGTTGTTTGTTGTTATTATTTACCAAGACTCAACCAGACTGCCACGAAAAACTTAACTTGGACCAGTGGGAATCAGACCCTCAACAACAACAAATCCTTTGTCCCAAAATGATTTGGGGTCAGCTAACATTAATCGTCATATGGAATCATCAAAGAAAAAGAGATTTGAAAAAAAAAAATGAAAGCTAAGAAGAAAATTAAAACATGAAATAGGTTGAAAAAATTTTGAAGAAAAAAATAAATTAAAAATTTTGGTTATCCGAACCCTATTGTTAAAAATAGTGAATTACTCCTCATTAGTAGCATTCAACCACAGCCTGGCATATGCTTCAACTCACATTTATGTCATGACCCTCGTTGAAGATAAAAATACATCAAACTCATAACAAGTTTTACTGTGAGCAGTATCCATAAGCAGCCTCTCTTCTTTTTTGTGATGAGAAAGTACATAGGTATGAACCAGAACACGAAGTACAAGAAGATGAATGAAAATCCATCATGGAATACCTAAAGAAAAAAACAAGATATGTCTCTAACAAAAAAAAATCTAGAAGAGTAAGGCCTTCCCATCTCTCTACATAGTCGAGAGAAGAACCCCATAAAGGCACCTCTCATTTGAGCCCCAACAGAAGCCAAATTAACAACCAGCCTAAGAGGGTCCTTGAGAGACTCTTGACTCCTAAAATTCTAGCATTCCTTTACGTCCATACGCACCATAAAACGGTGATGATCCCACATTGGCATAGCAAAATTTTATTGCCACCCCTAAAAAAGACAAATTAGAACCAAACCTCATCAGCCACCCCCAAAAAAGACAACCAACTGTGACTAAAGCCTTTCCAGATGGAACTCAGTCATTAACTACCCAAAAAAACTCAGTTAAGTCAGCGATGGAGCACAATAACTGCAATTAGTGGACTTTTTTTTAGCGTGTGGAGCATTTGATAGATATGATGCTCAAAATCTTTTAGCATTGCTTCTGACTTTTATGTTAATATTATGGCGGAAGGAAAATCCTCTGAGCTTGAGGATCAAGATGTTCTTTTCATGTCCCTTACTATTTATTTCCATGATTATAATCCAACCAAGAACTGAAATTCACTTTCAGTAGTACCATGCTAGAAAATCGGGAATCACACACGTTATATTTGTGCATTTATCAATTTTTTTTATCTCATACAACAAAGTAAAATTTTTGTACTGAATATGTACATGAATGTAGCAATCCAGAAAATAAGTACCTCGTAGAACAATTCTGTATCTTGTTTTGACCATCTTGCTCTGGGTGTTCTTTTCATGTGAGTATGATAATTAAAGCCAGTAGATGTCTCTGGAACCATAGAATTTGCGTATTCGTCTGCGGAGTCCCTACCTTGTAAGAGGTCTCCTCTTCATCATGGTAGCCAGAAAAACCTACCAACGCTGCAGATCATAGTGTATTAACAGAAATAAAAGGCTTAGGTCACGTAATCCACACAAAGTATCTAGTATTTCAAAAGAGACTATTGATTTCACCTAGTTGAATACTTCCATAAGTGAGCAGCAAACAACCGATGGAGAGAGAAAAGCCAAAAAGACAATAAAAAAGCTCAAGTAGGTGATGGACACATAGCAGGCTTATCTAGCAATTGAATCAACTTATATTTAGCCTTAGGTGAGGCACACAAATGGGAGCAAGGAGTGGAAATGAATGGAGACAGATGCATAAAATGTAATCTCTTCAAGGAACTTACATACCTTTGATTTGGTAAAGGGAGTTTCTGATGTTGTTGCTTCACTTTTCTGCAAAAATATTGTTGAGTTGAGTGTGAGATATGAGAGATGTTTATAGCCTATAGGAATCGTGTGAAGTGAACATTTAGAAAACACTGATGTTTGTGGAAGTCCATTTCATCTTCCGGGACTTTGAGCAACACGCACCTCTATTCGTTCCATATGCTCTGCCAACCAAATCCTAGTCTTCAAGGGCAAGTTGTAGGAAGTCCATTTCATCTTCCGGAACTTTGAGCAAATCTGGGTTCACTATTGAAAATATAAGGAAGGCAGTAAGATTAATACAGGGTCCAAGAGAAAATGTATGCAGCTTAAAAATTTAACATCTGGAAATTGCAATTACCACGTCTTCTATTTCGCACTTGAGAGTACTGTGAGAGAATTTTTTCTTTAGAGCGCTTTGGTAGAGTTCAACTAATTCCCCGTTGACTTTTTTACGCTTTCTAACTTGGCTTTTCCTTCTCACCAGTAGGTTTCTTTGACCTAGTTCGTAATCTTCCATTCAAACACTCATTTTCAATTACACACTCCGGGTCAATATTATCATTACCTGCATTTTCAACTACATAATCAGGGTCAATATTATCATTATCCTCATTTTCAAGTCCACTTGGCCATCATTGCAATCATCGTTCTCCGACTCATCAAGAAGCTGAAATTTATTAATTTGCTTCCTCAGCCGCCCCGAGGACCTGCCAACTTGATCCGCCGGAGTAAAGATGTGGAAGCATTTTGGTGCTCAAGTGATAGACTAGGCGACATCGGATCTTTTCTTTTTCCTCTCTTAGTCCACTCTGAAAACAATAATAAAACAGGTCAGAATGGACTCAGTCAAACTATAACAAACAAGTTAATTCACATCAAGAATCATGGTCAAGAAAAGAAACTGCAAAGCTGAATATGATAACCTTTCCGGGCATCTCACAAACAGCCTCTAGGTGCTCCCCACGGAGGATATCATCTGTGTGAGAAGTCCCCGTCCACTTAGTTCTTTCGTTGCTGTTCATTTGGAAATCCAGATGTCAGATCTGTGTGAATAGAATCACTGCATCCAATGGATGACAAATCAATAGCATCATCTTCCGGGAATGCAGGAGCTGAGTTCTGAACCATGCATTCGGTTTGTGCCAGAGGAACCGAATCCACCAAATGAACCATACTCGATCTCCTCTGGATTAGGAACCATATCACATTGCTTTGTCTGGACAAAGGTTGCAACATGGAGCTCGTGTTGAAATTTGTCAATCCGTTGTCCCCTTAATTAAAAATAGAGTAACACTGTTACAGACAACTGTATAAGGAAGTAAAGAAGCATAATATACCATTTGTTTAGAAATGGAAATTATGTACATTCAGACGGACAAAGAAGTCCATTGAAAGAGGAAGGGGCATATACCAGATATATTTGTTGGCTGGGACATGAGGATCTATAGTTTTCCAAGGAAGGGAAGTCCTCAGCATTCTGAAAACAGTAATACTAGCCAATTAATCCTAAAATGTCTACTGGTATTTATCTTCATGACCATGGAAAAAAGTAACATAAAATTCACGTTTTTTTCACCTGTGTTTCCTCTATTCTACTTTCAAGATGAAAAGTTCCACCCTTATTAAGAACAGCACCTTCCTCACCCATCAAAGTGTCTAGATGGGCGAGGGCCCTCCAGTCTTGTGCAGGCATTAGCAGTGTTCCATAAACCAGGATCCATAAGTCCATCTTTCGCATTCCTGGCAATCAGAGTCATGAACAGGTGGAGTTTCTGGGAGTTAAAGTGAACTTTAACACATCAGAATTCAGATCCAAACACAGTTCATGTATAAAGAACATATTTGGATGTCAATGTGATCTTTTGCGCCGAATTTGTGAAATAGATATATACGTATAAAGTGAACTTGTCTACTTGGTGAACAATCTGCCATTTCATGAAAAAAATTATATTCCCTCTCAAAAACAGAATCTCATTGACTATTCATCCAACCCCCTCAAAAAAAATCACAATTCTAAAAGAGGGGATTTTAGAGTGCAATTTCACCAAAGGTACAAGCAAGTAAAGCTACATCATTAGAAAATGTGTCATAGTACAACATGATTCTTTTCTTGGGACGGAGAGAGGAGTATTTTACTATTTCTACTTCCCAATGAAGTTATAAATCCATATTTGATTAGTGAACTGGCCAATTCTGGAATGATAACCGTTGTATAGGAGTGGTAAGAAACCTGAAAGTAAAGCATATTCATTCTTTCACGTAATGATTACTCACAATAACATTGTCATTTATACAAAAGTAGGGAAAAAGTTTCAAGTGTAAATATAAGAGTAAGATAACCAACCTTGTTGGTATAGCTTAGCAGATTGAGGGAGGGAATCATCAAAAGAGTCTAACCCAATATAGATGTCGCAGTTCTGTTAAATGCATCATATTCACGACACCATAAGTAATCATGCAAAGAGACAAGAAATTAAACCAAAATGTATAAGAAAAAAAAAAGTCTTATAGCATCAATTATTGTTTAAAAACACTCGCATTCAAAACTACAAAAATCGGGAAACGAGATATAATAAACCTATCAGTTGGGTTTGGTGTCATCTAAATTGGGGACGCCTAAATTAGGGATTAAAACAAGCAAAATTCGAATTCTTGTGACACGGCAAAGGGAAGCGACCGTGCGGAAGGGGCGGCGCGACCGCGCCAAGTTTCCTATCAGTTGTTTGAGCGAGCGACCGCGCCCATTCTTGGGGCGATCGCGCGAGGTGCTTGAATTTGGAGATGGGCGATCGCGCTCTAGTCCGGTTACGGCTTTGTTCGCCGACAAGTTGGCTCAGGTTTCTAAAATCCGCAGGCTTTGGAGTAGGCGTATAAATAGAGCCTACCCCTAACCATATTGATAATTCTTCTTGCTCATCCGTATTCTAGATCTAAGATTTTGAGACAGGAATTCTTGTGCCTAGAGGTGAATTCGTGCACTAGACCATTAGAGATTGTATTTTGTGATTTTCGGTTGATAATAATATTCTTCTTCCTCTGCCCGTGGACGTAGCCAAGTTGGTGAACCACGTATATCTCGTGTGTTGTGTGATTGTTGCTTGTTTTCTATCTTTCTACGTAGACTCTGTTCTAACACCTACTATATGATAATAGTATCAATATACTAATAATTAAACTGGAAAAAAATACATATATGTATACAGGTACCTTTCCTCCGGGAGATTTTTCTATGTGAGAACGCCACTCTCCAGCATTTGTACTATCTGGAAAGGCAATTGGACCTCTGCTTTTCATTCAGATGATTATTACTGGGAATGGTGGAATGAGGGGCTTGGTTGGAAAGGTGCGGCTGGGTCTGAGGTTGAGTTTTTTGGGTTGGGGTTTGGCGTTCCTTTTGGGTTGAAACTTGCCACTCAGCCCTTGCTCCTGTCACACAACACCCAATTCAGCAGTAGATTGACCCATAAACACACACAGACAACCCTACCCAATTCAGCAATAGATTGACCCATAAATGCACACGGATCAAGGGAGTATTACCGGGTCTGGAAGCAGGAAGTTGGTCAGAAAAAACATCATCAAAGGGGTCCAAATCCATGGTGAAACTGTAAATTGATTAAGAAAACTGTTGAATTTGAAAACCCATAAACCTCTTTTACCGAAATGCGTGGATACACGAGTAAAAAGATAGAACATTACGGAGAGGGAAGAGGGATTCTACGCGATGGTTTACCGAAAATTGTTGAATTTCAAAACATACCCACAGTAAATGAGATGAGAGACGAGCGGAGAGAGAGGATGGAGAAAGAGCGGAGAGAGAGAGAGAAAGCGAAGGCGCCTATAATCCCTAATTTATTTATAATTTATTTATTTTTAGCCCCTTCTTCCTCTTGTACACAGTTTTTAAAACAAAAACTTTTATAAATGAAGCAGCTTTTTAAAACGGAAACGCAGATGTGTTTGGTGCATCATTTTAAAAAGTTGTTGGAAATGGATAACGGAAAGTTAAGTTTCTAAGCTTCTAACGTAGATCTAGTTTCTAACGGAAGTTCGTTATGTGTTAACGGAACTGAAGTTCACAAATTGTATTCTAGCATTTTGTTGTAGATTACTAAAATCATTGAATATCTCAAAACCATTTAGGGTGAATGAGAATTAATGACAAATATCTTTTTTGTAACTTAACAAAGTTGGTTAGAAAGGATCAATTTGATTGTGTGGGATCAAATTGGGCTTTGAAACAATGTTTTTGGGTGATGAGTTTTTGGCTCAAACCGATCGTAGCGAGTGGGGACTTCCGAGCACGAGTCGTGGGAAAGCACGAATGGACCTTAATGGACCTTGGCTCAAAAGCGATCGAGAGCGAGTCGGATGCCCAGAACGAGTCGTGGTCACGAC